>LUCH01006742.1:1702-28393 GCA_013368495.1 Paragonimus heterotremus
GCCATGCCAACCAGCTTCAGCCCACCAGGATTACTGAACCCTCACAAGGCGGGAAAGGTGTTCTGTTGGAAATCCTCATGGAGACGTTTGGTCTACCGCAGTCACAGCCCACAGCAACGACTCCCAACCCGCAAGGTGCGCCACATGAACTGCTACCCAGAAGATGGACTGACCGAGTGCGAAGGTTAATGACGCCTCTGCAAGTAAACCCCAGACTTCCGTCGTACGATCAACATGCTCAAAGGGGAGGTGTTAAGACCAGGGTAAACCTGACCCGTAGAATACGACTCTGCTGTCAGAAATCGGATAGCTTAAGCCTTTACTGAGATATGCATCGGCGTGTGATTCAAATATTCCTTCGCGCGCTCACGCCACCGCAAGGTCATGATTTTTCTATAAATATAGACCGCTTTCTCACGTAAATTCACAAAACGTCTGGTGGCCAAATACCTTGCTATCCGGAGTCTGCTTTATCCGTGTTCTCATTGGTTCTTGTCGTTCGTAGCTTGGGTGACCAATCGGAAGGGTTTCTATTCGCGTTACATTTAAAAATGTGCCTCTTTCTATCGTCACAGACCACCTAATAATCTTCCGCGGTTGCTGAACGTCTTTTCCATTCTACATAACGGCCGTACGTACCAAATCTGCATTGGAATTCGACTGTTGTCATGCACTAGGAAAATCTGTGAATCGATCACTTTTCGCGCGATAAGATAACAATTGTTTGATCGAGATATATGTTTCATTAACTAACGCAAAATTATAAATTCCATGTAAAAGATTATGGTCAGAAATTGTCAGATTCCATTATTCGTCATACATCACATGATCATTTTACGTTCTCCTGCTTATCACGTAATTCTGCCTTCCATTCTTGATTCTACGACAAATTCTAATGCCAGACAACATTCCATAACGTCCGGAAAATCGAAATCCCGTACTGGTTGGACAATTCGCAAGGTCCTTGAAATCCCGTCGATATTGATTAAATAACTGAGTCCAGTCCAAAAGATCGTCCATTTTTCCGGAAAAATTGAGACCCACATATCTTCCTTCATCTTCCCAAACGTTTCAACATATTTTCCCGAAGCCATCTACATCAACTGATGGCAAAATTCTTCGACTGTTCTTTTTCCGCAACCTGAAAATTGTTTTTTCTAGCATGAACTTGATCATAAGGCCAAGGTTGACTCTGTGATTTCAGCGATTTTCAGCGATTTGTTCACGGGATCGAGGTTACATGAATAATTGACCCGGATCCAGTCAGTGGGCCCGTTTCGATGTCACCGGTTTTCTGTTGACCTGAAATGCAGTAATTGAAAACTGGGTGTAGCACCGCTCTACGTGTTTATAGAGAATACCGAGAACAAAGTAAAATACTAATCTAGCAAAGCAGAATGAAATACTAATCCTGAAAATTCTTAAATAAGCGAGAATCTAATAACACTTTGAAGCGGTCCCTTGGAGAACAGCTAACAACCTCCAATGGGAGGTCGTTCCAGTGGTTCATAATCCTGTAAGAGAAGAATTGTTGCCTAACGAAGGTCCGGGGTCGAAGCTTATATAGCTTCTTGTCGTGACCCCTTCGACTGTTATCATTCACTGTGGTAAAGAACTCGTGCACCAGTCCTGTGCGGAAGAAAAAGTACGTGAGGGTTAAGTCGCCTCGCAGTCTCCGAAATTCAAGTGGATAAAAATCAAGAATTTCAAGACGAGACTCGTAAGATAAATGCCGCAAGCCGACGACCACTTTGGTGGCTACTCGCTGGACACATTCGATGGCGAGTTTGTCCTTCTTCAAGCTGGTGTACACGAATTGATTTGCGTACTCAGGCAATAGTCTAATATAAACCCCATAGAGCGATTGAAAAGCATGCCTGCCTATTCAAGAATAAGCTCTTTTTATCATCACGAGGGTCCCAAATCCCTTTCTGGCAGCCATCTGGTGGTGATAAGAGAAGGATAAACTTGTTCATAGCCAAATCCCACGTCTTTTTTGAGGTTCACCTCTGTGATATCCGTTATACTGTGTTCACTATGTATCACGGATAGGTTTCCCAAGTCTCCTCCATGCGACATATGCGCACACTTATTGTCGTTTAGGGGGAGATTTCCGTCTTCTGACCAGCCCTAAATACGGTCGAGACCAATCTGCAATCTGCTGGGATCAATGGCGTTCCAGATTTTTGAATCATCCGCATAAAGGAGGAAAGGTCATTAATGTATATTAGAAACAACAGCGGACCGAGCACAGATCCTCGAGGAACTGCAGTGGAGATCGAAGAAGGAGAAAAAAGGTCCGATCCGGTTTTTACCCTAAAAGTTCTGTTGTCAAGAGGGGATTTAATCCAGCGCAGAATCTCTCCTTGGATTCCGTAGGCTTCTGGCTTATGTACAAGTGAACCACAATCGACACAATCGAATGCCTTGGTGAAATCGAAAAAGATAGCATTCGAGATATGACCATTGTCTTCGGCGTCTGTCAAGCTGTCCATAAAGATTAGCATAGTGGTTATGTATGACCGGTCTGGAAGAAAGCCATGCTGTGAAGAAGAGTAAAGATTATTCGAAGAGAAGTGTTCAAGGATGGCGCGTTTTAACAGGCGCTCCATTACCTTGCATGGGATGCTGGTGAGTGATCGGCCGATAACTAGCAGAGGAATGACGATCTCCAGCCTCATATATCGGTGTGACAATGGCTTATTTCCACGCCTCTGGAAGAGTGCTGATCCGAAATGTCTGTTTGAACGGACTGTAAATGGGCACCGCCAAACAAAGGGTCGCTTCTTTCGGGATCCGAGGATGGATCCCGTCTGGTCCCATTAAACTATAAGGGTTGATCTTGAGCACGAGATCCTGAATGTCGGGCACGGAGAATTCAGCTGTTAGGAGTAGGCACTGGAAATTTCTCATCAAGAGAATCAGATGCCACTTTGCGGGAACCACATTGAAGACTGCTGAATAGCATTCTCTAAAAATCTCGGCAACTACCTGAGGGTTGGAGGAGGTTTTCTCGTCGGGAGGCTACAGAGAAAGCGCTGAGGGTCTCGGTTTTCTCTGTCTACGCAGGTACTCGAAAAAAATTTCGTTCTCTCGAGCTGCCGGTAGAATTTTTCTCTGTGCCTTTTTGGTATGTTGACGGACTTCCCGCCTGCATCTGTTTCGTGTAGAGCGGAAGGCCTCTTGGTCCTGCGGCTTGTCCGTTAGTTTTTGTTTGGAGAATAGACGAGAACGTAAGTCAAGAAGACGACGTGTTTCGCGGACGTGGTGGGCGAGCGGTGGACATGCATAGTTTACGAGGAACAAATGCCGCATCAGCTTCATGAATGGCATCTTCAAAAGATAGATAGTTTGTGTTCACCGAGTTAGACATGAGTTTGACTGTACTCATAATTGTCTCTAGTGCGCCAAAGTCAGCTTCCTGGAATTTCCTGAATGAAGTCTTTGTTACGGTATTTTGTAGCCAGTGACAGATAAAAGCGAAAGCAAGCAGCAAGCGGTCACTATGTCCCAGCGGTGGGCTGATGACCACTCTACCTACCAGATGAGCTTCATCCGTAATAACAAGATCAAGTAACGAGGGTGTCTGTCCTGGTCGCTACCGTGTAGGTAGCTCAACATGTTGTGTCCAGGCTTTTTCATGGATTAACATTGCCAAGGATTTCGAAAAGCCACATTTAGAGTCCTCATGAAAAGCAGCAACATAGTTGAGTTTGGGTGCGTTGAAGTCAATCATAATGAGAAGATGGGAGAAACGCTGTGTCGAAGGGAGATGGTCTAGGCTGGCAAGAATGGCCCCGTCGTCAGATGCGCCGCACGACGGTGATCGGTAAGTAACACCGATAAGGAGGGTATCACGGCTACGAAGCTGGAGTTTGAACCGCAGTCCGTCACACTTCTCTGGGGAGGTGAATTCCCCTATGAGACTTGGAACTGGCATCTTCTGGCTTAAAAAACAGCACAGCCTCCCATGCGTTCACGGGAGGAGTCTGTTCGGTACAGTGAGTATCCAGGAACATGCAGTTCGTTATCACTGATATCTGTGGAAAGCCAGGTTTCTGCTAAAGCAAGAATATGTGGACAAGTGTCGTGCATCAACTGTCTGAATCCAGGTAGTTTGTTTGAAAGACTCAGACAGTAAATGTACACGCACCTGAGGGCAACCTCTTCATTTGGCTGGGTGCAAAAAGAGATTGAAGAGCGCGAGGAAGAGCCTGAGAAAGCAGTCCTAGTAGTGACGTGGAGCGTGTGGACGGTTCCACAGTTTCCTGAATTCCCTTGGTAGGTTGCGGCCGTATCTTCATCACATGAGCATATGTGAGCGTTTCTGTGGGACGCTTCTTCAGTTTCTGGTTGCTCAGGGTGCAGCAACACAGCGTCAGCTAGCGCGTCTTCAGTACGATCGAACGAGTCGACGGCTGCTTCTGACAACTCGCCGTTGCCGTTGGAACGGCCACGAAGTATGCGGTCAGAGACTGCATGAGTTGCGTGCAATGTAGAATAAAACGGCGGTAAGATTCAACCATGCCGTTGAAACGACGGACAGTGGCTAGCGTTGTAGGGCGCGAATCGTTCGTACCCTGTCAGTCAACGGCCGGATGCCGTGCTGATTGACATGATGTCCTAAGAACCCGACTGCCGGTTGACCGAAAACGCATTTATCCACATTCGCAGTGACATTACTCGCTGCACCTCGTTCGAAGAGCAGTCGCAAATGTTTATAGGTGTATATGGGACCTTAAGCATATTTATCCGCCGTCTGCCTGATGCATGCGATCGCGTTTGTTTTTTTTACATGCTTTTCGGCCTATGCGCGCCATTCGTGTCATACACACTTTCCGGCTTGCTCGCGCGCTCGTTTCTCAGATCCTTATGCCCCATGGCTATTTCGCGTATCGATGTCGTCTAGCACTGATCGAGACCATTTGTAATTGACGCATAATATAGTTCCGGTCACCGCAATTATCTGTATTTTCGTTTCCCGTATGGTATTTCTGCGTACACCTGGGAAAACGTAAAATTAGTGCACATACGCACTAAAACTGGTGAGTCCGTACAGCTCTATTTTCTTCGCAGGTATATTTTGTTTTTCTAACGTGGGTTAACGTAACTTTTTCATTTATTCATTCAATTTAATCCCTGTTGCTGTCGAACTTATGCAAGAACAGATTTTCAATTAACCATACGTTGTTGTCAGTGCTGTTTCAGTCCAGATTGTATCTTTCAGGGAGAACAATCCTCGAAACTGGTTTGCACAGCTAGAATCCACTTTTTGCGTTGAGAAACATCACCACGGAACCAACAAAGTTCCATCACGTGGTTGCTGCTCTTCCGCCTAACGTCACAGACGAGGTGGACGACATTTTGGAGCATCCAGACTCCGTTAAACCATATGAGCAGCTCATCAAGCGCATCGGCCTTTCGGATCATCAACGCATCACCCAATTGCTGAGTTCCTCTGAGTTAGGCGACCAGAAGCCTTCACAGCTTCTACGACATATGCAATGCCTCGCAGGCCTTACTCAGCTAAATGAGTCCTTGTTGAAGAAGTTATGGACCCAGAGACTGCTTAGGGATATGCAAAATATCTTTAGTGTCAACCCTCAAGCAACCCTGTCGCACAGGGTTGATACAGCCGACCGTATCTGGGAGACATGCGGAAAACAGGTTTCTCAAGTATCCGCGCCAGCGCCGGAATCACTGGCACTCCTGACCGATCGTGTGAAGGAACTCACACGCCAAATACAGGCGCTCAGCACTCAAAGCTCGATCCCGCACTCACCCTCACGTAACCCAAACAGAAGAGCCTCCCGATCGACTTTTAGGAGGCGATGAGTGTTCACAGGAAGTGTCAACCCTGACCACTGCTGATACCACCAGCAGTTTGGTAACGGTGCTCAATTCTGCTGCAGTCCCTGCTCCTCCCCCAAAAACGGACCAGGGAAGCAGTCGGCCAGCACGTCGCGGTTACCGACGTTGTTGGCTCCCGAAGTCCCTGTTTTTCATTTGAGACCGCGAGTCGGGAGTTTGCTACTTCATCGGCACTGGTGCAGAGATCAGTGTTCTTCCACCGGATTCTCGCAAACGATCTACGCAGGCGCAGTCAACCTTACGTGCACTAACCTGTACGTCTATTACCGTTTACTGCCAGCCTTCTCACACATTGAACTTAGGACGTCGCCGCACTTTTCCATGACTCTTCACCGTGACAGACGTCCAAATGCCAATCATTGGCATCGATTTTCTCGAGCACTTTGTCCCGCTAGTCGATGCACGACACCGTCGGCTAGTCGACTTTAAAACCAACTTTTCTTTTACAGGGACTTTGGCCGGCGCGGTTGCAATCAGTCCTGTGTATTGCCTGGTTATCACGAGCAATCACGCTTCTCCTGTCGAACAATTTCCGACCATCTTCAGACAACGGACCTCACTGCCGCCAGTGACTAGTGCAACGAAGCATCACATCGTCACTACTGACCCGCCGATGTTCGCTGAAGCCCGCCGTTCAACATCGGATAAGCTGAAGATATCGCACGCCGAGTTCGAACACATGCTCGAGCTTGGCACCATTCGCCCGTTGGATAGCCCCAGAGCTTCGCCTCTCCATATGATGCCGAAAAAGTCAGGAGACTGGCGCCCATGTGGAGATTATCCTGCGACTAACAACACCACGGTACCGGACAGGTACCCCATTCCCCATATTTAGGACATCACGGCTAGCCTGAAAGGCACATGTGTGTTCTTGGAACTCGATCTGGTTCGTGCCTACCACTAAATCTCAGTTGTCCCGGACGACGTCACCAAAACCGTGGTAATTACACCATGCGGCTTTTTCCAATTTCTGCGCATGACTTTTGGTCTCCGCAACGCTGTTCGAAAGTTCCAAAGATTTATCGACGACGTCACAAGAGGTTTCGACTCTGTCCATTCCCATATCGACAACCTTTCGGTGGCAAGCGCTTCTGAAGAAGACCACCAGAGACATCTGCGATTGCTCTTCGAACGAGGTGCAGCGAGTAATGTCACTGCGAATGTGGATAAATGCGTTTTCGGTCAACCGGCAGTCGGGTTCTTAGGACATCATGTCAATCAGCACGGCATCCGGCCGTTGACTGACAGGGTACGAACGATTCGCGCCCTACAACGCTAGCCACTGTCCGTCGTTTCAACGGCATGGTTAAATCTTACCGCCGTTTTATTCTACATTGCACGCAACTCATGCAGTCTCTGACCGACATCCTTTGTGGCCGTTCCAACGGCAACGGCGAGTTGTCAGAAGCAGCCGTCGACTCGTTCGATCGTACTGAAGACGCGCTAGCTGAAGCAGTGATGTTGCACCATTTCGACGCTAACGCTATCTCTAGCATATCTGTATACGCTTCCGAAACAGCTGTTGGTACCGTACTCTAACAGTTCGTCGACGGAACATGGAGGCCGCTTTATTTCTCTCCAAACGCCTCTTAACTACCGAAACGATGTACAGCACATCCAGTCGTGAGTCATTGGGCATCTACTCGGCCTTTCGTCACTTCCGATACACCTTCGAATGCCGCCGATTTGTGATCTTCACTGATCACAAACTGTTGGTATACGCCTTCCGCAATCGTTTCGAACACCATTCACCCTGCGAAGTGCGACACCTTGATTCCGTCTCGCAGTTCTATACAGACGTACGACACGTCTTTGACAGTGACAACGTTGTGGCTGACGCTCTGTCACGCGCATCACCGCTTGTTGACCACGACAGTATCGATTTGTCAGCCATGGCTCACGCACAACGTGCGGATAACGATCTCCAAGTTTCCTGCCAGCATTCGTCATTGCGCCTCGTGGATCTTCCGTTACCGACATCAAAGGCAACGATTTTATGCGATACCTTCGCTGAACACCCTCGTACCTTCAGTCTTACGAGGTTGCGTGTTTGATACGCTACACAACATTGCCCACCCTGGCATCCGGGGCACGGCCAAACCTGTTTCCGATAGGTACGTCTGGCTTGGTATGCAAAAGGATCTTCACACATGGGTACGATCTTGCCTAGCTTGTCAACAAGCTAAGGTACACCGCTACGTGTCAACCCCGATAAACCGATACCCATCGAATACCTCTCGATTCGCGCATCTTCACATCCATATTGTAGGTCCTTCGCCACCTTCGAATGGCATGACCTATATCTTGACAATGGTAGACCGTTTCACGCGATGGCCAGAGGCCGTCCCTTCACACGTTGTCCGCTAGGAGGCCGTTACACGCGCACTTGCTGAGTGTTGGGTAGCATCTCATGGTTGCCCGACCACGGTCACAACCGACTGCGGCCCCCAGTTCGGAAGTGGTTATTTTGCGGGGACGGTGAACGCACTTAGATGCCATCGCACACGGACTACAACATGCCACCTGGCTGCGAACGGCATAGCAGAACGCTTTCATCGACAACAACTGAAAGCAGCCCTTGCCGCCGTCGATGCAATCCGTTGTACGGAAGACCTGCCAATGGTTTTATTCAGCATGCGCGCGGCCCTCAAGGCCGATCTACACGTTTCCAGCGCCGAACTCCTTCATGACCAAACGATGAGTCTTCCTGGCGATTACTTCTCGTTCGCCACAGACGCACTCCGATACAATGCTTCCTACGCCAAGCAACTTGCTTCGCATATGCACTGCATCCGCGTCACGGACACTCGAGGACAAAGCCGCATGGTGTTTGTTCCCAAAGACCTTCACGACTGCACACGCGTGTTTGTTCGCGTGGATAGTTCACGACGTCCACTCGAAAGACCTTATGGAGGTACAATCGAAGAAATTCAACAGAACGACCGCTTCTAGGTACTCTAGCGCCAGCGTATTCGGGACACCGTTAGCATCGACCGCCTGAAGTCCGCTCATTTTGAAAGGACTGAGAAAGCTTCCAATGCTCCTCCGCATCCCGCGACCAGACATGCAACAGCCTCTGAACGGCCTTGTTCGAGCGCACCATCTGCGGACACAACATCGCCAACAACGCTAGCACCCATCGTAACACGGTCGTTTCGCATAGTGCATTGGCCTAAACGTCTGGTAGATGACTAGGATTCGTTAAGTCCTGTTTTATTTCAGCATTACATAAACCAAAAAATCGCGAAAGCTTTTGAAAATCCAAGAATCGCAAACATTTTTTAAGACCAAATAAAGCGTTTCGATGCATGTTCGCGTATTCACGTTCGCCAGGTAAGTTTGCCATTTGTATATGTGCCCAAACTTGCCTATATCGCTTTCCATTTCCATGTACGCGTTCACGTACTGGATCAATTGAAGTTTGCTACGCGAGTTCTGTATTGTAGACATTATGTTTACCCCCAGCACCATAACACGCGAACTCTCAACTCCCCATTCGTTTCGACACCGTAGGAGAGGACACTCGAGTGGGAGCTTGCTAGGAACTGTTGGCACTGCTACTCCCCCACCCGCGGCGTCTAGGAATTGCAGTATCAACCGCGAGCTGGTGCAGCATGAACTAGACCAGGCCGACGGTGGGTGGCTACATATGGTCCACACTGTGATAGCATTGGACTGCTCTATCAACTGATAAAAATATGTTGCACCAAAACAGCAACTTTTCCGCCCACAACTGTTTCAAGATTGCGTCATCGAGCTTCCGCGAGCCTTAAAAGGCTGTCATATAACGTAACAACTGTGATAGGGACCGGTCACCTAACTCGACTGAGTTGAACAAGTCATGCAGCAGATTAGCTTCTGACCTCCCAGTCCGTTTTATGATGGCGTCTTTTAGAATGTTATAAGGAAATCGGACGGAACTGATTCCAACCGGTCTTCCACTTCTGCAGCAACATCAAAGAGAAGAGACTGCGCCACGTATGAGAATTTTATTTTATTTGATGTTATCCGCTTAGCGGTAAAGACGGCCTGGGTCTGGTGGAACCGCGGTCGAGGGTTTCGAGCGTGGTACCTGGGCAATTTTCAAGCAACACTGTTTTCGGCTTCAATGTCAAGTCCACTGTGTTGTCAAGCATAGCAAATAGTAAAAAACTGGATAAGGAACTATTCGGGAAAAGAAAATAGGCGGCTCACAAAATTTTGTAGTGGACTAATCAATCAACTGATAAAAGTGAACAAAATATGGTAGTATCACAGAAATGTTGTTAGGGTGACGAATATGATCAAAGGTAGGCGTACGAATTAAACGAAAAATGTATCGGTAAAAACAGGGACGACTCACTGATACGTCAAGGTCCGTTAGATTGAATAGAACAGCACAAGAAAGAAAATAGCGCCAGTGGTGAGATTCGTTGGACGATCGATAGATAATTCCACAAACGACTTGATATGATAAAATTTGAGCATCGATACATCAGCCAATATGCGGTGCTAAAATGTCTCACCGTTCAACCACTTTACCGGACCAAAATTCATACGAACGGAGGAGACAGAGTTGTCGCGCGGTACCCACCGTTTATTCGTGTTGATGATTCAATTTGAAAATTGATTTCTGATGATTTCGAACAGGCGTACGACTGAAGATAACAAAACGGTGTGTACAAAATGTATAAGCATGAATTATGAAATATAACTGACTTGTGGACACTACAAGATGGAACGGTCGCGTTCGCAGTACCCTTCTGGAGGGGCGCTGTGTAGTGACCTGGAGATACCTCCTGTCAGCTCGCTGTAGGATGTGTGAAATCCTTCCTAAAATCTCAGTTCACATTGTACATAGGACCTCAAGAATCCTTGCCTGCTGTTTGCCTGATGAATGCGATCGCGTTTGTCTGTTTGCATGCTTTTCGGCCCATGCGCGCCATTCGCGCCATACACACCTTATCTAGCTATTTCGCGTATCGGTGTTGTCGGGCGCTGATCAAGATCACTTGTAATTATCGCATACAACTAACTCACCAAACGGCGTGAGGGAAAATACGCCGGTCGCGGATTAAAAATATCGAACCAAGTTCCAGTGAAAACGATTTTGTCGGGCTCACCAGTTTGTGGGAACTCGCTCTAGATTCGACGAGTTACCCAATGACAATATTGCAGAACACTACGAACAGCGCAGTGCTCTGAATATATTGCCACGACCTAGAAGTAAAATAATGTACAGCCAGCTAACGTCCTGCGTGTAACGCGCGGGACGGAAAAGTGAAGAATTTCTGTGTCAGCGTAAATGGTGGATATAATTGGGCTAGATATACATGCTTCATACGGAGGCGTCGAATTGTACAACAAAATAGCAACAAAAATGAAGCTGTTCTAGGAAGTCGCTACAATCCATAAGGTAGGTTCAACCCATGGTTTCCCTTTTCTCACAACCATCAGCAAATTTAAAAGGATGATCAGTTATTACAAACGGTTTACTACACAGTGCGCTAAGCTTATGCGACCTGTAACCAATTTGCTCTATGGCCATGTCAACTAAAAGATTGAGCTGTCCACGGCAGCCATCAAATCGTTTGATCGTATTAGAAATGCGTTAGCTACCGCCGTCATGTTACCCCACTTCAACTCGTTCTTCCATACTAGTATGGTCCTTGACATTTCAAACATGGCGATCGACACCGTTCTCCAACAGTTCGCCAATGGACTCTGGAAACTATTGATCTTCTTTTCCAGACTGAAACACGGTATACGACTTCCAGTCGTGAGTTGTTATCAATATACTACTTCGTTGCCCACTTCCGATCTATCCTCGTGGGAAACCAGTTTGTCATTTTTATCGATTGAAAACCGTTAATTTTTGTCTACCGCAATAGATCTAAGAGACAATCCCCTCTCGAATTTCGACATTCAGACTTCGCATCTCACTTTAGGTAAGGTATACACCACACTTTCGAAAACAACAACGTCATGGCTATTGCTTCATCGCGATTGTCGGCACGCGTTCGTCACGACTCAATCAATTTAAACCCCGCGACCAACGCACAACGTTCTGGAACCGAGTTCCACACTTGTCTGACGGAAGAGTTTTTGGCGCCACTTACAGTTCCACTAGAGATCAGCGTCCAGTGGTTATAATTATTTTCTTACGACGTGTGTTCGATACGTCTTAAAATATCACACACTCATACATTTTGTCCATGGCCAAGTTCATTTCCGTCAGGTATGTTTGACTAGGTATGCAAAAGGTTGAAAACTGGGTGCTCGATTGCTTACCATGTCAACAGGCAATATGCGATTGTCGTATCAAATTCGATGGGCCGATTCCCTACCGTGTCTTCTTTCCTGTCGACCTTACTTATCGGCATCAGCCGTCCAACGGCACGTCCTATCCCCTCATGATGATCGATCGTTTCAATTTTTAGCCCGAAGTTGTCCCAGTACCTAACACTGCTCCCGTCATATGCTGGGTTGCATGGCATAGCTGCCCTAACATCGTGATAAAGAACCGCGGTCTACAGTTCAAAAGTTGTCGCTTTGCGGAAACGCTAAATAAGTTAGGACGCCATCGCTGCCTCACTAAGGTTTACTGTGCAGCTCGTGACTGGAATGGATGAACGCATTCATTGACAACCGTAAGTGGCACTCAGTGAATTGATGTTATTTGTTGAACTAAAGTCACTCTAATGATGCTACTCGGAATCCGTGCGGTCCTCATGGTCGAACTACATACTATCAGCGCCAAAAATCTTCAAGGTAACAACTGGCTGAGGTTTAAAAACTTACTACTCGCGTTCGTTCATTTTCGCTTCCCTTCATACTACCCCTTACTACCTAAGGCAGCATTCTCGATGCAACGCCTAGGCCTGATTCCGGCGGAATCACAATTTTTGACCCAATCTCTGGAACGTCGTCTGCGCATCACTCTGGATGGCTATCGCTGCTTTTCGTGAACGGCTTCGAGTGGTCGTAACAGATGACTTTAGTGAGCAAGTACAGTCAGATATTTTGCGTTCTATGATAAACGGTCTCTTTCTTTTAGCCTTAATTGTGTAGGGACACCTGGATGCATTGTCTCCTTATATGGTTACATTTTATCCAAAGATCTCAAGGGGACGCATAGCCTGTTTTCGTCATAATTCTTTTTCTGTCCTCCAGTGAGCCTTTTACAAATGCGTCTTCGTTAGTTGGTATGCCAATCGTAGGCCGCCGAACAGTCTATAAGCACATTTTACTACCGTGGGCTGCATTAGGCCGGCTGTGGGAGAGCAGACATTAGACAATAGTCGGATTTCCCTGCTAGCTCACTTGACGTGGACGTCTGTCGGATGGACGTGGGTACACAGCTGTGGTGGGCCAGCACACACTTCGGATTTGCCAGATCTCAGTCGAGTAGATAACGGTTTATGGGCGCATTTAATAACCGTAGGAGAGAGTGACCAGTTCTCTCATCGTATCCGTTGCCATCAGGTTGGTGAGCGGTCGGTCTAGTTTCGTAAAGTCTTGAGAACCGGGAAATCTTCTGCGAGTTGTGATTGTAGCCCCGGGACGGATATTACAAATGGAATAGCTTGACTAAAACAGAAGTGAGCAAAAAGCCAAAATCATCAAAAATATACAAGTGAATGCGACTGTCAAAAATATCATTTATTATAGTCGCTACACTCTGTTTCTGTTTCCCGCCTCAACACCGCACAGCTACCGCTGGCTAGGGTTTTACGTCGACTGTTTTACCACGATACCAGGTTCCATCCCCAAGTCGTCAGCGAAAGTAAGAGGGGAAGAGAACCATTTCGCACTGGCCAGAGGAGAACTGATTGGCGGAAAGTTTTGTCACGCTATCTCCTATTCTGTATGGCATCCCAAAAGCAAACATTCTGGCATCGGCGGGGTTCACTTCAGCTACCGACTGGCACGAGTAAACAGCATTCCCCGTCCTAGTCGAGGTGTTCACAGCCTATGCCGTCGCATCCGTCGTTCACTCGTCGCTTGAGCCCGGATCACCTTTCATCTATTTCCTTGCCATTTTTTCTCTGATCCTCAAAGCTTGGTGTGATCGCCGAATTGTAGTATATATGTAGGGAGGAAGAACGAGAGATCGTCAACAACTGATGATCAGGGACACGCATCAATGTTACAAGAGTAAGGAAAGGTAGCAAAACTGTTAAAGGTATTTCGCCATGATTCTTTCAGTTGGTTTTCTCCTGTTTAAAGCCTGTTTCTTGAGGGCTCCGTAAACCGCCGACACTGAAAAGCAAGGTAGAATGGCGGCGGTTAGCTGCGGCTTTAAAATGTACGACGCGCATTCCTTTAGTTCCTGTTCACTGTCAAGAGCGTACTTCGTGACATTATCCTGAAATACTTGACTTGATTTAGCAATCTCGACGATTACCGGAGGTCCAAATCACCGGGTCTGGTCGGTTGATCTTTCACAATGTCCACTGGACGTCCATCAGTCTGCGATACCGTCGATGAAAACAGAAGGTAGTTTCGCTATTGTAGATCACAAGTACCAAGTACGGAGTAGGGTTACGAATCCAGCAAAGTTTTGATCACATGAGAATTGAACGGCGTTTCGAAGCGATTTGTAGAGGTGTAACCGGCGATCTTACGGGGAAGATCGTTTCACTGATTGAGAATCTTGTAAGAAAACATTGTTCCTAAGGAAGATTCGAGTACGCTTAATGTTGTGACGTCATCGTCCATTTTTAGTCTCTGAGACAAACAATTGTTCAACAATTCCTGTGCCAAAAAGTATAAGAATTGAGTCATCGCGGAGTCTTCAAACTTTTGAGCCGTGACTCATAAGTCCTATGACGTAGTCCAGTGACCAAACTTGTAGCCGCCCGCTAAACGTACTCAACAACGATTTCATCTTTCTTCAGGCCGGTTTGCTTAAGATGTTTAACATAATGAAGCTACGATTTCGGGTAAACCTTTTAAGGCGTTTGAAATGCTTTCTTATCTAGGGGAAAATGTTCGTTTTATTATAGCAAGGTTGGCGAACCACGTCTTTGCGGCTTTTTCATGATAGTGAGCAAAATGTAAACAAGATGACATTCATGTGTACAGATCTTCCTTCAACCGCGTTTTTGTGATGTCTGTTCTACTAAAGACATTAACAAGCAGATACAACCAGAATCTCCACCATATAATGTTCTCTGAATCACCTTCACTTTGGAGGAGACCCTAATTGTCTGACCACCGCTTAATCGAGTCAACTTCTATTTGTACGGTATAAAGATCACTAACGCTTTAGAGATCTAGATCATCAATGTAAAAAACAGTGTTGTTTGGAATATCCTATTATCTGTCAGACTTTTGAAGTCAGTTTGATTCAAATTACAAACCGTAGGTGTTCGTGCTGTTTGTTGCAACCAGAGGCTAACAAGGTCGACAGACCTATAAGAATCACAGAATGGCAGCAGCTTTTTCACCGACACAATGCTTACATCCATGTATTCATCACAACCTCATAGAAAGCGCACTCTAACACCGGAAACGTTGGCGGTAACACACTTCAATGATTCACTCGTGTATTTGCACATAACTGTTGGAGAGACTTATTCGATGTCTTTCATAATGGGCTTCGGCTATCAGTTCGTCCAATGACACATAAGGGTGCTCAATACTACCAAGATAAACTGCATCTTCGAACCCATATTTCTCCAGCCGCGGCAATTCTCTCGTGATCAAATAAATGAGTTCTACAGTGTTTAACTTGGTTGGTAAGTACCATATATACTCCTTGTAATCATTCGACCGATTTAATGAAGTTTATCACGGGAGTTTATACTTGCGAACTGTAATCTGTGATCGCCCAAATAGTATCCGTGACTTTAAGCAACAACCAAGACAAAGCTGAAAAATACTTTCGGGTTACGGAACGTTAAAATAACGTAAACTCAACTTACCAGTGAGAAGAATAATAAATATCAATTGAGCATGCAACGACTTATTCACTGGAAGTAAGATTTTCATTTACTCTACATGTGCCTGTTATTCAAACTTCCGAACTGTCCAGCATGGAAGAGTCAACATCTGGAGACTTCATCTTAAGAATGCCGGTAGCCTCGTTCAGTGTTACCTACACGAGGATAATGAACCGGGAACGGGGAAATGTAAAAGGTTCACTAGATAAAGGTCACACCCTAGAGTTATAACAAGTATATTGAATGAAATACGATCAAACAGACTTCCGTTAGAGGAAGCCATATGAAACCTGAAATTTCAAGCAACGACCACGGATACCACCGAAAATGAAATCTAAAATTCTCGTGAGCAAGCGGGGCTAAGTATATCATGCTGGAGTAATCGTCCGCAAGATTTGTTTGTTGCCAAAGCATAACCTCCATGTTATCACGCACTATTCGTGGTAGTCAAATACTAGGAAAATCTGTGAATCCATCCCTTATCGCGTTATACGATAACACTTGTTTGTTAGAGATATATATTTAACTAACACAAAATTATAACTTCTATATAAAAGATTTGGTCAGAAAATGTCAGACTCCATTATTCGTCATAATTCACATGACCATTTTACGCTCACCTGTTTATCGCGTAATTCTGCTTTCCAATCTTCATTCAACGATAGATTGTAACGCGAGACAACATTCCATAACGTCTGGAAAATCAAAACCCCGTTCTGGTTGGACAATTCGCGAAATCCGGGAAATTCCGTCGATTTTGAGGAAATAACCGAGTCCAGACCAGAAGATCGTCCATTTCTCCGAAAAAATTGGGACCCTCCTATCTTCCTTCATCATCACAAAAGTTTCTACACATTTTTCCGGAACCGTCTACGTCAAATGATGACGAAATTCTTCAACTGTTCATTTTCTCCATCCTCAGAAATATTTTTTCTGGCATGACCTTGAACATGAGGCCAACGTTAACATTGTGAAGCGAAAATTGATGTAACTGCTCAGCATTTTTTATCAAACATCGAAAATTTAGAGAACTATCGTTTTGGAGGCAAGTGGGCCAAACGATTCTTCATGAACCAGAAGTTTCTTGTATTATTATGTCCGTTTTGTGAACTTATTCCCATTATTGGTGTATTGTACAACTAACAATTATGTGTAGGTTATGGGTTTCATGTTAAAATGTGTGTATTGATCACGCTCATCCGAGCGTGTTTTCTCACAGGTGCGTCGAGAAATATACCCTTATTATTATTATTATTAACATGTTGTCGAAATAATCGATGGCTGCCTGACGCTGATGCGCAGAAGCATGATGTATTTCCTTAAGTTCCAGTTAGAAAATCAATGGGAGCAGTTGGAATGGGATATTTAGTATGCATAGCAGTAATTATGAGTTTTCATTTAATGGGCGAACGCCAACCAGGATATAACGAGAAGAAAATTTTACACATGTGAATATCTAATTGGCTAAATCGCGCGGCCATGAATTTGTCCGTACGGACCCACTTCTGGCGTACCTGAGTGGGCCACTACGGTTCAAGTACATGGTACATAACCGCCTGTGAGAACAGGTTACGTTATGCACCGTTGCCACGTTTTGCACACCATCTCAATTGAGATACACGGGCGTGCATCAGTTTCAATCCCCTACATTCACTAAACAGTTCGTGAGATGTTGAAGTTTTTGACGTTTTTCGATCGGTGTTGGAATGCTACTTAATAGACTGTAAATTCGTAAGTCGAAGTTCAGCAATTCCAACACCACCCTGTTCCCCACAGCTGACTTACGTGCTTGTGATGAACATGACGGCATCATCCCAACAAATCGCTTGCAAAGTCATCTGCTGCTACAGTGCAACGCTGTAGCACTGCCATCAGTTCCCACAATTACAAAATCATTCATCATATTGCAAAGATTATTCCCCATGTTGATCACCTATCCAGATTTCCGTCACCTGACTCAAACTCTGATAATGCTGCCTATTTATCAGTTCAACCATTGCCAGTCAAGGAAGTTGCAATTGTGTGCGGTATTCGTAAATTCTTCGGTCTTATTATTCCTGCCTTAAGACGTGGCTGGAAACGACATAAGCGGCGTAAATCTCCCGCATTTCACTGTCGCCGTGAAAGTTTATCCATTACTCCAGACGGATTACTGTGTTTTGATGACCGCGTTGTAAATATACCGACTCTGGAATCTGATACCCTTGCGGACTTACATTCTGGACATTTGGGAGTTGACAAGATGGAGTCGCTTGCACGCTTGTCTTCCTGGTGGCCGGAATTAGGATCAGATATTAAACCTACTGCCAAGAGTTGTATCAGATATATGCACAAGTTTCATACGGAACAATCACGATGGCTCCCGTGGCCTGTTACGTTTGAAACATTTTAGAGGGTTCATGCTGATTGCTGAGGTCCTTTCCTGGGGAAATACTCTGCCCTAGTGATTACCGATGGTTATTCTAGATGCCCCAAAGTTTTTCTCACTTCATCACCGAGTGCAGACTTAACACAACATGCGACGAGGAAACTACTCTGTGTGAGGGTGTACCTGCTGCTTCGGTCACCGACAGTGGTACTCACTTCACTGCCAAATCTTTGTAGGAATGGATTAAAGGACTTGGGTGTCGGCATTTGTTTACTGCTCCACGACATCCACAATCCAATGGACTTGCAGAAAATGTTTTACGCACACTGGAGTCTACTAATGATTCTGTAACACCAAACTCGTTTATGAAACTTGATCGAGGAATCGATAATTTTCTCATGCGGTACAGCAGTGCATCAGATTCGGTAAGTGGGAGGGGTCCCGCGATCCTTTTCAAATCCCGTTCACTGCGTGCAAGTCTTGTCTGTGCAAAAACAACTGATGTTCCGTTTCTAAAAGGCAACAATTTACGTCCTCCTAATGGAATTGTACTTTTCTTTCACGGAAATCGCGTGATTAAGGTTCTTGACTTGGTAGACCTTTCCTGCCATCGAAGACATGTTGATCAGGTTGAGTTCAATTTTATAGGTCAGTCTAATAACAGAAGTCCTGTTGCTCCGAATTCTTACGAGTCCTTTCTAGATAATCCCGTTTTATTGGAGGCAAATGACGTTACTGAAGTGGAAGCCATTCATGAAGTAGATGAAACACTTGGAAATCCGACAGTCAGAAGATCCCAACGTATGGAATCAAGACTCCCACGGAATTACAAATATCCGCACGTCCATTCAATGTGCGGCGGATGTGATGAACATGACTGACATGTTTTGTCTCCTTCTGTTGTGTAGTTTTTTATCACTCCAATACCCTGTACAATTGATTGGTGCGTACGATTCGACAATTTACGTTCTGTATTGTAGTGCCTAATTGTGTTTTGCAATTCTTATACGTTGGATCGTTATCCTACGTAGTTCAATTCTAATTACCACAGTAACTTTCATATGAATTACAACCAAAACGTGACGAAACTCTTAGCCGTTCAATCTGCGCAAACACCTCCTGCAACGACTCAGATTTCTTCGGCGATTTCAACGACTTATACGAAGGTGTGCAGCTGAAGGATTAAGTCACCTGGGTCAAGTCAGTTTGATTGTTTCAATATCCACTAGCCTCCTGTCAAATTAAAAGCCAGTTATTGTAGGAGGGGTGCAACATCACCCTCGGGCGTTACAGAATGTGTCAAAAACGGAGTAGAATAATAATAATCTAACACTAACCTAAGTCAGTTGAACCCTGATAAAACTTCGAAACTGTCTCTAAAACAACAGCCAACAACCATCAATGGAGGATCGTTTAAGTGGTTGACGACCCTGTAAGAAAGCAGCTGTTGCCTAAGAAGGATCCAAGGTCGAAGCCTGTAATTCTTCATGCTATGACCCATGTAATTGTTGCCGGCTACTGAAGTTAGGAATTATTGCACACGTTCTGCGCCAAAGAAGACGTGCTTAAAGAGTAAGTAGTCACGGAGTCTCCAAAATCTAAGTGGATAAAGACCAAAGTTTCAGGATAAGAATCATAGGAGAAATCTCGCAAGCCAGTGATCATTTCCATGGCTACTCGCTGATTGCATTCAGCAGATAGGAAGTCCTTCTGCAAGCTGGTGTCTACGACCTGATCGACACACTCAGGCAGTGGTCTTAAATAGGCCCAGTAGAGCGTCTAAGCGATATAGTTGTCTACGTTAGTGAGGGTATTCCCATCACTACAATGGCCCCAGCAACTTGTTTTCCGGCCATCTTATAGTGACAAGAGAAAAGTGGTTTAGACGACGGCCGACTCGGAGTTCAGAAACGAAATACTCTTCAACAGACACTCTCTGAGGTCGAAGGGCCGGAGATGTGGAGGCAGGGTGGTGGTCTGTTCCATCTATGATGGCAATTCTCCCAGGCCCATACAGCTCCACAGACGCCATGCCAGCACAAATTATGGATTAATTAGGGACGAATTACGGCAGGTTTGGGATGATATACGTTAGGTATTTGATTAGTGTGGGATTTAAATAAAGAATTATCGCAATCTTGGGACGAAATTCGTCTGCGTTTTTATGACCAATGAGAAATCTACATGAATGGGCCTGAGTAAAATGTTCCGGGAATGTCGCTGTCATCTTAATTTGCCTACATAAATATTGGTATATAGGATATAATATACGTCGTAAGGATCGTATCACAGGACGGGGCGGTGGATGCATCACGTACCTAAAAGAGCCATTTTGCGCAGTTACACTTGACGAGCCTAGTCTTAATAAAATCAAGGACTGGTTGTGGTTGATGGTCTCTGTAGGTTCTCGCGACCTACTTGTTGGATGTACTTACCGACCGCCTAACGCTACCAGCAGTGACTAGGCTGAACTTGTAGTGATAATAAGCCATGTGTCAAACATACCCTGCGAATACAAACTAATAGGTGGTGACTTTAACATGCTTGATATATCCCGGACCTCATTCACAGCACCTGCAAAGCAGGCTGATTTCCTTTCATGCATTCAACTGAATGGATGGAACCAACATGTCTTGGAGCCCACCAGACAGAGAAATACTTTGGATCTCATATTCATATCCGTCTTGGAACAATTTCCAGGGAGTTACCATCATACCGTCAAGTGTCGGTGTGACCTCGATACAGTTATCAAACCCACAGTTGTATTCCACCGTCCGATCAAGTACATCGATTGGAATACCTTCGCCTCTTTATTAAGATCCTCAAATTGGATTACGTCCTTTCTCACATCAGACCCAAAAGTAGCAACCGACGAATTTATCGAACACCTCAATTTTCGTATCGATATTCTGGCCCCCATAAGGTCAAAACGCGTTGATTCTTATGTACAAGTTAGAATCCTAACCGCAAAACAGACTGGCAAACTTAAATCACTTAGGTCAATGTACAAAAGAACACTGGACTTCTCATTTGTAAAGCAAATGAGCAGCGTGTTTGAACATATAGAATACAGAACAAAACCGCGTTATGAAAACGAAGAGAAACGTGCGCTTGGCAGTGAATGAAGGAGGATGAGAATAGTGCAACTGATGAGACGGAGAAATTCTATAAGGGACTCTCAAAGATAATACAGTTGTTGATGAACCGGTTGAAATATATGAACTCTTCAACTCACATTTCGCTGCTGCGTTTAGCGTGGAGAGCACAGCGTTACCCGTTATTCCGTTGAAAACAACAAATCTCTGTGCAATACTTCGATTGATGTTCAAAGCTTTTGACATGTAATATGAATTCATACATATAACATGTCACTAATTCAAATATTAATAGCGCGTAAAGTTTTTGTCCAAAAATATAACGTTCACATTAATCTTCACATTACATGTGATTACTTCACATTTTCCTATTTGACACATCACATTGCGCGCTTTTTCTTATTCCCACGGGCATCCATAATGCAAAGAGAATTTTCGCGATGAATGGAAATCCAAAAATTCATATTGGCCGAGCGATTAGTGAGACTTTCAACTTTTCAACGCTTTCCCGCGGTCCCGGCGGTCCCGCGCTGGAGTCTGCTCAATTCTTCGCAGGATTTTGGAATTTTACGTCCTCCCTCGTCTAAACTGAAGTATTTCAACGTTTTGCCGCTCAGAGTTTCGTCAAATAACGGCGAATTTTCTCGAAGATACAGTTGCGCGTATTTCCCAAGGTGACCTTGAAATATTTGTAACGTCGTTTTTACTTAACCTCGTAAAAGAAAAATTGGTGTAACATCTCACTTTTTGGACTAAACCTGTGGAACAAATAAGCTATCTTCTTTTCTTATGTGTAAATCGAACATTTTAAAATGTGACTATTTTCCCCCTGATTACGTCTTCAGTCGTCACCAGGTTTCATTCTTGTCTTATTTTATATTCATCTGCTGCTTTGAACAACATGTAATTATCTGTCATGATCGCGCACCCCCGGGCGTGCTTCTCGCAAATACGTTGAGAAATATATATTATTATTATTATTATTGTAAACTTTGCAGGTTTAGGTTAATTAATGAAATATTTAGCGTTTACATACGGCTGTCATCACATGATGCGGGAAGAGATGGATCAGCAACGTTTCCCAATGCAGCCCAGTTCCGATGTCGATTTTGTACATATGTTCGGCATATAGAATGGAAATTATTTCCAACAACACAGAAAAATTGTTGGGCTTTCTGTTAAGATAGGTAGAATCACGGATGTTAGCGCGAGATTTTTATGCATTCATGTCAGACGAACAGTCTAATTATTTCCTTCAAACAGTTTTAGCGGGACAGAGAACTTATTGTCACAACCTAGATTATATATGAGTGCAGTGTTCAGCCTGAGTCGCCTTAACTAGGGAGGATCGAATGCAGTTGTCTCGCAGCGTCCACTGTAGATCAGAGGAGACAGATTAGCCGCTAAACCTGTCCTAAATAAACGTCAGATAATTACCAGAGCTAGTCTATCAGGCTTGTGCAAGTGACTTTATACGAACGTGCAGTACCCAAGTTGGGGTCGTACGCACAGTTAATAAAGGGTTAGGCGATCTGCGGGAAGAAAAATGCTTAAGCGTACCAATCACTTATCTAGTTTTAGCTACCAGGAAAAATATATGTTTTGCAAAATTGGCTGAGCTTGAGTAACGCATACCCATGCCGCGGACCCAGTTGGCAGTTGAAGTTCCCTTGTATATGTCAGCCATTTGCACTGGAGACCAATTTAGTGGCTGAAAATTTCATCCGCCCAGTCTGATACCAATACTCTAATGACATGGATTCCTTCCGTATATTCCTCGGAAATAGAATTGAAATCACCAGGTGTAAAAGTGTGGACGAGTTTGATGTCATCATCCAGTAGGAATAGCTTGCTATGTTTGATAAATTCCCATATATAATCAGAGGACGATTCCTTAAATCAATCAACTGATGGCTGGATCGGGCTTTGACCTGTTATCTCTTTATTTCATTGTTTGTGTGCGGTCCTTTAGGTATGAAGCAAACATGGAATTGTATTGGCTGCGAACAGGCTGGAATGTTTCCGAAATTTCTTTCTCTATACCCCATTCCAGTGGCCAAAACGTTTCTTTGGAATTTTTAACTATTACTGCCGCTTCTTCCTTGTGGACGCATCATTATTGACGCCGTTGTCCGAAGCGCTAGCTGGCAATCCAAAATCACGCAGCACGTCAGACAAAGCTATTAGGGTCTCTTATAGAGAAAGAGCTCTCCCCACAGGACTTCTCACACCGTTTCAGTCGCAAGCTAATTTTTCGTGAAATTTCATTGCTGGCGCTTCCCATACAGTGATTAGTGCAGTCTCACAAAAAACTGTTCGCGAATTCCAATGATCACCAGGGTTTTTCTTCAAACTTTCGTCCATTAACTTACGATAAAACACAGTTGAACGACTAGTGCAAGCAATTCACAGTACAATGTGAACTTTCCGTAACCTCCCTGAAGGCGGGTAGTTCCCTCTGTATACATGTCAAGGAACCTTAATGGAGCTTTTAAAGTTAAAGCTTTGGGATGCACGCCACTCAGATTACACTGCTCAATTCACTGACGATATTCAACACGTTGCAAGTGCTCAGAGCACTGTTGCCGACGCCCTTTCACGTATACACACAGATTTAGTCAACATCTCGTGGGATGTAGGCTTTGTTGAATTGATGAATTCACAGATGTAAAACCAAAAATTCACCTCCTCGAGTACAGTTACATAATCGCTCAACATCCAACCGATTTTACTGTGTTTCCACCTGAGCATTGTTGTTTATAGCATTTGTGCTGCCACACGTCTACCGCTAGTGCCATCAGCAAAGTGGCAAAAGGTCAACAATGCTTTACGGCACTAGTCACGACCAGGGATTGGCGCCACGGTAATACTCACTGCTCGGTGCCTTATATGGTCGAATATTCACAAGAGGATTTTTGGTCGAACGGAAGGTTGCATCGGTTGCCAGCGCTTCAAAGTAGTTCGGCGTACACACCTTGCACTCGAATATTTCGCCGCATGCGATGCACTCTTCAACCATGTTATTTTAACTAGCTTTGGTTCACTGCCTATATCCAATGGCAGTTTTCGCCTTCTCACTTATATGAATCGTTTCGCCGGCCGACCTGTAATGATTCCTTCTATGGACATTATTGCCGTCAACTTCGCACAAGCTTCCGTTACAGGCTTTCGTCCACAACTAACATAAATCGGGGTTTACAGTTCAAACGCAAATGAATTCAATACCTTTCAAAACTTCTGGGCTGCAACTATATTCATACTACCATGTATCATCTTGTTGAATGCTTCTACGGACGTCTAAAGTTGTCGTTCGCTGACGGTCAAAGTTCGCGCTGGGTTACCCGTAAACTTGTGGCCCAGTAAATGCCATCCTCAATAACCAAGATCGAAGAAGATAGATTATTTACGTTACTAATAGTGATAGGGATAATGATGCATTTTTTAACGCATCTGTGTGTGAAGATGTTCATAATAACTGGATTTAACAGAGATATGATTGAATAAATATGCGAGAAAGTTAAATCTCACATCGAATGTAAAATGTCCTCTAGAACTAAACGAAGAAAGTATTCGTACAACAAAAGCGACAACCAGATATCGCTTCATAATGTGGGATGTGAAAATGGAATTGAGATTGTTCAAGCACAAGACAGTGGGGTAGATCGGAGCAAAACGAATATCTGGACCTCGAGGGACCATGAAAATTATAATGTACTCAAAAGGAGATATTGAAAGAGACTTCATAATTTTGGCACACGGAAATTTAAAGGGCTCAGATTGAATGAGGATGCGAGACAAGGTAGCAATAGCTGATGTATGAATAAAGATAGTTAACACTGTTCATACAATAGTGGTGATACTGGTAATAGAGGCATATTTCTGAGGGCATTTGTGAGAAACATGCTGAGATGAGCGTCGGGAATTTACAAACATTAAGGCACTACACATTGACACAGACTAGCTGGTGGGAGGTTTGAAGTCCTGACGTGGGAAGGGAATGTTCATTATCGGGGTTGTGCATTCGAGGAAAACTCAAGTCTCTGTTCGAAATGTTCATAAGACATAAGAAAGCCATCCTTGTGGATTGGAGGGTGAAATCTGGAATATCGCCATCATGTATTCGAAGCACTCGAGATGACTTGTGGGTGCCAGAGAAGTTAGCGAAAGTTGTGAGAATTATCAAAGGTGGTGTGTGGCGACTCATTGTCCGAATAAACTGCACACAGGCCGGTACACTTGTTTTTTCTTTCCGATTGAGGTGTTTATTTTTCATCAGTCATTTTTTTTAACCCAAGCTGACAGCAGTTGAAACTTATGGAAATTCTTGGCATGGGTCCAAGGAAAGGTACTCAGGTAGTCAGTCTGAAGGTTGGCGATTGCGGCAAGAACAAGTGTTATTTGGAGATCGGTTCTGATAGTACACAATGTGATGGGTGCGCGAAGTGGTTCTACCGTCGGTGCAGAGAGCACTCAAAATGGGCTGGTGACTTGCACTGGGTTCATAAGGGGCTGTTGTGGGTTCGCAGGTCATGTACAGGTAAACTGCACGATTGTACTTCTGTTGTAATCACTGAAGTAACCCAGAAGTAAGACTGGTGGTTGCACACTGCCTGTTGTGCCCGAAGAGGCAGACGATAGCATGAGGGGAGTGGGGGGGGTAATGAACTGAATGTTCCAAATACCAAGGGAGAACGTTGCAACGAGGTGAAAGACTCTGATGGAATCCTTGGGCGAAGGAGGAGGGCGGCTAGGAAGCATGACTACTCGCTGGGTTTGGTCGATAAGTGAAGATAAAAAACTTCTCTCGGAATTAAAGCGTAACTAAATGTCCTCACTTTCAGCAGGGGGGACTGTAGAAAAGTGACTGTTGTAAGAGAGGTCAAAGACAACAAGCGAACGGGAAAGAAGACAAAATATTTAGTAGCAGGAAGTCGGTCAAAGAACATGCATAAAGGAAATCGGAAAAATTCAGTAAACTGGAGCAGCTAGTTAATAATTGTAATAATAATAATAATGGTATATTTCTCAACCCATCTGTGAGAAACACGCTCAGATAAACGTGATCAGTACACACATCTTAACGTGAAACCCATAACGTACACATAATTGTTAATTGTACAATACACCAACTTAGCGCGCGATTCCAAAAGGGCAAGTGATTACTGCGTGCATATTTTATTTGAAGTTTCTCATATGACTGTTATTTTTGACAACTTTTTTACCGTATAGTCTGCTTACGTTTTACCTACGTCCACGTTTGTCTAAAACATATTCATTTATAACAAATTATGTTGACCAAAACGGGTCGTCAAACAAGATCGACTGGTGTCAAAACCACTTGTTCTGGCTCTAAAGCAGATATTGAACGACCTAAGAGCAAATGCTCTAGGCGCGGAACTTGTAAAGGCCCTTCCAAAGAAGGTGCCTTTGA
>LUCH01006743.1:4697-28840 GCA_013368495.1 Paragonimus heterotremus
TGGATAGAAATTTTTAGCATAGCAGTCAAATATAAACTAAGTAGGGCCGGAGCTAGAACACAACCCTGATTCACGCAGGTGACAATGTCAACATCATCACAAGTCGATCAACACGATTGTACCCTCGTCTTCGTGCCCATATGTAACATTCTGAACTTACCTAGACATCCATGCTGACCAAGCACCGTCCGCAAAGCCTCACGGCTCACGGAATCAAAGCCCTATGATGAAGTCCATAAACAAAGCATACAGAAGCTGGTTACGTTCTCGGTATTTTTCCAGAATTTGCCGAGCAGCCAACACCAAGTGGATCGTACTCTGACTTGCCTGGAATCCGCACTGCTTCTCAGGAACATCTATCTCCAAGACTTCTGTACGCAGACAGTTCAGGAGGATTCTGGCAAACACCTTTCCTGCACAGCTAGGCACACTGATGCCTCGATAGTTGTAGGGGCATTGTTTGCTACCCCTACCTTTAAAAAAAGGTACTATCAGAGTGTCCTTAAAATTTTCTGGTATTTCTTTCTGCTCCCAGATAAAAGTGAACCAGTTGGAACGAAGCGCGTCCTAGAGCCAGTCTGCCATTCCACAGGACTTCACCGGGTAATCCGTCCTCGTCTGAAGCTTTTTCATTGCACAGTTGTCTAATCGCTCTATGCACCTCTAGCATAATCCGGGGCGAGTGCAAGTGAAGGTTTGATAGCCTGTTGCTGTAGGCTGTTCACTGTCGCCCAGCCAGTGGTAGCAGGACGGTTTAGTAAGCTACCAAAGTAGTCGCGCCACACTTTCACGACGTCCTCTGGCTGAGTACACCAATAGCTAGTGTCCACCCCAACCAGTGTTTCGATAAGCCGGACGGATGAGCCGGAAATTGCGTTAAGCTAATCGTAGAACTGTTTGTGTTGTAAGCGATCAGCGTAGCCCTGCATCCGCCCACTATGCTTCGTCCACCAGTCGTCCTTGATTCCGCGAACGTGTCCGGCAAGATAATGGCGGATACTCCGAAACGTGGCCTTCTTCGCTTCATTGTTAGGGTCCATTATGGAAGTGATAAACGCCGCATTTTTCTCTAGCACTAAATTAGAGATAGCCGCGTTGTTGTCGTCGAATCAGTTCCAACGTTTCTGACGTTTGACACCGATCGTCTTGGTGGCTGCTGCCATGATCTGTTCCTTGAAGTGCTGCCACATATTCTCAGGGGTAGTAGACACGGGAGCACCTTGCGGACGTGCGGCAACGGCACACTGAAAGGCGGCCCTCATCTCGCAGTTGTCCAATCGTTTGACATCAAACTTCTGCCGTTGTCCGGAAGATCAACAGTAAACAGGCTTGCAGACATGAATAGTTTGGTTTTAGCCAGTCTGTGATCGGTGCTACATTCAGCGCCGCGCATCTCTCGCGTGATACGCACTTCACAAGTGTCACACTGTCGCACAATCACGTAATCAAGCAAGTGGTGGTGACCGCTTCGTGGATGGGTCCACGTCGTGATGTCGCTCGCATCTAGCTGGAATCGAGCGTTTGTGATAGCCAGCTCGTGAGCAGCACGCAGGTGGAGCAGACGATCACCGTCCTCGTTCACTGAACCAATACCATAGAGTCCGAGAACTCTCGGCCAGGCTACCGAGTCGCGCCCAACTCCACCGTTCTAGTCACCCGAAACAAACAGTCGGTCAGTCGTTGGTACCGACCGGATTGTGGCGGCCAGGTGATCATAGACCTGGTCCTATGTATTATCCGTTTAACACATAGTTAGACCACAGACACTAACAAATGTGGCATGGTTACCTCAATGGAGTGGGCGCATGGACAGCGTTCGAGGATCTATGCCGTGCGGTTCGCCTATCATCAAAACATTGATGCGATCAGCGACTGAGAAACATACACTATGCTCCGGGAAACCGCCTGTCTGGTAACCTACCCAGTAAAACGTCTACCCCGGCGCCTGTTTCTCATAACTTCCCTTGGCCCACAAGCTTTGTCTCATTCAAGGCTGCTACGTCGAGATCATACCGGCTCATTTCCATAGTGATAAGTACGGTTCGATGATCCGGCCGTCCTGTGGTGCTGCATCGATCCAGCGGCGTGCGCATATTCCATTTCCCAGTCGGAAGCGTCTTGCGTCCCCGCGAGTGTCTCAGGTTGGTCGTCGGGTTGCTGAGACTCCAGTGAGCATTATCTGCCCTATGATACGTGATGATGGGGTTGGTAGAGGAGAAGAAGGGGGGAGTTTGGCAATAGCATGTTTTCATCCATCCACTCTGCCGGAAAACAGTAGATAGGGCGACCCGGTTTATCCTGCGCGATGGCCTATGCAATATGGTATGCCGTTCACGTTGTGTAATCATGGTTCGTGTGGGCTCTGGAAACTGCCAGGTCATCCAAACATAGACAGGAGAGCGATGACGGCCCTCGACTAAAACTTTTGGCTCAAAGGCCTGCACCGCAGGACAGTGGGTAATTCACACAATAGCAACAACACCGAACACGAGCAACGACCAAATTGCATTAGCTACGCACAGGCTCAAAAGCCATACGCCTCTAAAGTCAACACACTTTAGGACCAGTACTACTGCAGAGACAAGCAATTTACATACAAAACCAGGCCAGCCAAGGACAAATATCAAATCAAAACATAACATGCCGGCATCATTCACAACAAGCCCAACTGCATTATGTCTGGTTGCTCCCCTTTGGCGAATCTGACATGAGTGAACCTGCAAAGACCGATGTCCCAGTCAGCATAGTCCGCCGAATCAAAACAGCGAACAAGCCTAGAATGACAATTCCCTGAGCCGCCACCCCCAACAACTCGAATGACATTCAGCCTCAACCGACACTGACATACGTAACTCCAACGGCAAAAAGATAGCCGCGGGCTGTGCTCATCTACACAGAGAGAGAGAGAGAGGGAGAGAGAATTTTATATATAGGCGGAAGGGGGTAGAGAGAATTATATAAAGATGTAGGTATATATATATATATATATATATATATAACACTTGTTAATGTTAAATGGGTTACTTCTTCGCGCAAACTTCCGTCTAATCGGTAGATTTGACCAGCAGTTCACATATTCTGTTATTGTAAAATACACACAATTCATACCAAGATGGTGCATAACTTCTACATGAGATTCCACTTTAACCCGCATTGTCTCTCGTATGTCATACAAAAATTCTAACAAAGATTTAACAAATACGCTGAGGCTAGAAGTTTGTCTGAAAACTCGAAAGGTGTTTGATATTACTAGTGTTAAGAGTTCACTGGTTTAAACACGCCTATTAAAAACTACAGTTATATTCGTTGTAGAGGCTTGTCAGTCAAGCAAGTGTTCGATGGTTGACCAATCAGCAAAACTGAACAGCAGAATATAAGCATCCCCATCAGACCGTACGATGTACATCCGGTCGGTGGCGAAGTAAGTCCAAAATTGAATAAGTTTTGCTAGTATTTCAAAAAGTGAAACTGAATGCCGGGGATATAATTTTGTTATGTTAGGATGCCTATAAATGTTAGATCAGTGATACGTGACAAATGCACTTGGTACATGGTTTGAACAAAATCTATCTAGAATGTTCGTTTTCTTTAGGCGTGGACTGAAAACAGTCCCACAAACGTTATTGTGCGTCTTAACGTGTTCATTTTTTTTGTTGAGTTAATCCATCAATCCTATGAAGGATAACAGCTGGTCTCTTTTTATGTAACATATATCTGCTGTCGTCTAAGCAGCTAGGCAGTTGCCGTAGTGTACAGTAAATAGTTACCCAAGTCGATTGTCAGGCACGATGAACTTATAAGGCGGAAAGGGTTAGCCCAACGGCTCCCAACAGGAAGGTTTGAAGGTACAGACAACTTAATACAGCTATCTCGGTCCAAAATGGGCAAACAAAAACAGCAATACCAGTCATACGATGCTGGTTTGACATTACACATTTCACCATAAATGCTGTAGTCAATTTATTGCGGATTAATTTGTCGGAATAAGCTGGCGACCAGGTGTGAAACTGTACCCACCAAGATTAACAAGGAGGATAACGAATAACTGTAACCAACAGCAAACCATAAATTTGACCTGAACTGCAATTTCTCAATTCTCGTGAGCTCAGAATTCCTTCTCGCTGATAACTAAAAATATTTTTTCATCGTTGGTTACCAGGTAGCTTGTAAAATGAAGCAAGTTGCAGTTGCTTTGACGTTTACACTGTTGTTCCTCGCCTATTCAGTGGAGGCGTACACAATGCTTATTCCGATTGACTACGATGACGACACTGGTGAGTTCTTTCATTCCAAAAACCGAGCAGCAGTTGTAAGTTAGGAAATCCCAAGATAACTGAATGGTCAAATAACCAAGTAATAAATGTTCGATTACTTGTCCGATCCCCGATATTCTCAATTTGATCTGTCTAGATTTGAACAGAATGAGTGTTCTCGGGAAAGACTGCACGACACAACATTCCCGTTTTGCAGAAGCTAAACAGGTAATCTTTAGGCTATTAACCTAAGCACATCAGAAACAATGTTCGGTTGAGCAGATTAAATGGTAGAATGAAAAATTTGCGTGTTATTAGCTAATTCAGTGCATTTGCATAATATATGTGTGTAACTGATAAGAAAAGACAGACGTTAATAGCCTGAAATATCACATTGGTAAAATTAGCACAGGGATACAGTTTTACACGGATGACAGGAGGATACACTGCAGCATACGCCCTTCACTACCTAGTACATCTGTTACTGAATGTCAGGCCTGTTCTAGTAACACCTGGGGTACATCAAAAAGAAAGTAGTATACTCAAACAATCCTTACAACAAACCACAAACATCTAAACAGAAATGGACCAAACATAACTAATTTATGTAAATTTTAATTTTATCCTGATGGGAAACAACGCTGATGATGTTTCCGCTGATTATTTTCACTTAGACCTCCGGTTATTAACTAATAAGATTTCATCGAGAATTTACTTATCATTTCAACACGTATTTCTTCTCATTCTGGTTTTTCCACAATACCTTTATGAATAAGTTGGCCCTGGTCATTTAACGCATAGTTGTTACTCCATAATGAATAAGCAAAGCACCGTCGATGATACAACAATGCCGCTCTTTATGCTACAAAACCTCAGAAAGTCTACCAAATCATATTCTTCTAACGCTGGTTAATTTCCGCTCATCAGCACTTGTATGTCTGTTCTAACATCATGTGTAAAAGGCTAGTTGCATGATAATATTGGTATTCAGATGAATTTTTAAAAACAACCCTATCAAGGTCGAAGACCACTAAAATCAAGCACACAATATAGTAATCAAAGCACGTCACTCGCCGGTAAGTAGACCTGAACGAATTTCCGCTTACCTGTGTGATTATTTATTTGTGGTACTAATAAGTAATTTGGGAGATTTATGATTTTAGATGAGACCCAATTGTGAAAAGTCAGAGCTTTGGCTGGATTCCAATCAACAGTAGGAACATCATGCCCAAACGCAGTAAGTGCTCTACCAGTTGAGCTACGAAGCCACGCCGGAAGCTCAGAAATTTCATATTTGGACCTAGTTACCTACTCAACCAACTGTGTCATATGGAATCCACCAGATGGTCCAGGGGATCCACTTCCCCGGCAAGATTTCTCAAACAGTTCACGCTGGAATCCACCAATGCCACTGCTGAGTACAAAAATTGTATTACTACGAAGTATTTATTAATATTTGCCAAAAAAATGTTACCCTGTTTTCTCATTTCACTTGAAAACTGATCAAATCAGGGGAACCTTATGTGCAATTTGATGGAAAACGATATAGTTTGGAAGAAGACAACTTTTTGGAATTCGTGGACGACACCGAATGTCAAGTCACGTTGGCGCTGCGCATGCCAGAAAATGACGAACTCATTAATAAAAAGGGATATATCGGAGCTTCCAGGTGAGATTACAAAGACGGTACTTTTGAAATTCTTACAATTCATCAATTGCTAATTTTTCACAACTCACTTCTCAAATGTTTCTTTTATTCGGTTTACAGGCTTTGCCCACAAAATTTCGTTTAACTCTTGGGATACTCTAAAATGTACTACTAGGACGCTGAAATATAAATGCTTCATCGGAATACTGTTCTCACGAATTGGATGAAGATTCGTAGTGATTCGAGAGTAAGGTAAAGACGTACCCAAAATATACTTTTTTCGTCTAACTAGGACGAACGAAGTACCCTTAATCATTAGATCGAAAAACGAAGACAAGCGTTTAGAGTTAATACTGAGTGAGAACGAAATGTTACTTAGTTCCGCATACCCTAAAGTTGAATTACCATGCAACAGATCAGATTACTCTTGATGGCAGGGTAGATATGCGTTCCCAAAATCACCATAACTGGTCGGGTTCGAAGAATATGTGATGATACGTAGAAGTTAATCAGTAATAGCTATGATGCTTCCGACACAGCGGACTCAGAATCAGAAAGTGTATCTGCACACCTCATCTATAATTAGATCACAGCCAGATGACTAACGATCGGGTTAGACAAGATATTCTAATATACTGCAACCAGACTCGTCAAGCAGGTTGACAAAGAGCATAAATTAATTACCGTGAAGTACGTTTTCAACGAAAATTGGAACAGAACCATGATCACCCCTACGGGCTTCTTGGTCATAAAGACTAAAACCGATAATTCACAACATACATGGAACCAATTGACATATGCCAAAATAACTGTTGTATCAATCGAACACACTTTGCTGAATGAGAAAGAACACATTCCGAACTTAATCACAGTTTGAGGCGAAAGAAAAAAAACAAGAATAAAGACATGCAGGAGAACATATGTTTTCGATAACTCATCTTCAGGACGGTACAATTACATAAGACAGTAATGGAATTAGATTGAGATATCGATCAGACTTATTACAAAGAAACTGGGTCACTGGTCAGTCAGTTAGCAATGGCTTGATTGGTCGGTTGGTCACGCTTGTCCATTGGTTTGACCGCGCAGATTGGCCATCGATCCGGTGGATTTGTGGCCATGGTACATGTAGCCCCTGAACAAACCGTTTTTGGTGACATAATACCGGATCAAGCAGCCTGATTCCAAAGGCATCGGCAGTAAAAAGTGTCCTAATTAGGACCGCTTTTGCTGGGTTGCCCGGCACAAGACATATCACTTTGAAGACTCGAGCAGTTTTCACCTGGTGTCCGATCTCCAGATGAGCGAGGATAGCGCTGTTGACCGGTCGTGATTCTCCGTGCCTCAGTCACCGTGGATGGTGTACTCGGATTCGTTTTGAAAGTTATTTTGATATTCGACCAATATAACCTGCTCCATGGGAACAACTGAATGAGTAGACACACACACAGATGAGATCTGAACTGTCAGTTTATCTTTGCTATAAAACCTGAGAATTGGGAATGTGGAGAACCGACCACGGAGTTCAGGTATAGCATAATCCTGCTAATTGTCTGGTTGAGCCTATTTGTCGGCCATTCTGCAGCGTTGTCACCTTTGAACGGCACTCGAATAAACACAGGCTCCCTTCTTACGTCATGTACTTCAGCTTTAGGTGATATTTTATCATATTTCTGGCGATAAATCGTTCCGGGTAGCTGTTATCATGAAGGACGTTCTTTGTGCATTCGAGTTCACATTCTAACGTATCCGCTGAACAAATTTTGTATGTTCTATCAGTCAGGCAGCGCACTAGATTTCTCTTCTGTTTTATGTGAACCAATCTGTGAAAGTTTGTGTACTGACCTGTCCACGTACTCTTGCGGTGAAGTCTGCGTTGAGTAGTTCCGTCTATTCGTCAATATGAACGAACATCTAGGAAACATATCTCGTTTTCAGTCTCCTCCTTAAGTGTAAACTTAACTGATTGAACGGCGCAATTGAATGTGTCGAGTACTGTGTGCGTATTAGTATCCAAACTGGCTACGATAAATATATCGTCTACCTATCGGTGGTATTGACTGTACTGGCTGATGGTGGACTGAAGCATAGTGCGTTCAAGCTTTCTCATGAATATATCGGCCAGCAGAAGTCCCAGTGGGGATCCCATTGCTACGCCATCTGTCTGCTGATACAACACACCGTTGAACAGCAGTTGTACATTATGGTAATGGGCATATTTGGAACGATGCGAAAAAATAAGGTCAAGGTTTGGATATCGGGGAATAAACAAAAGAAATGTTCGCCCTGAAAGTTTTCAGTAGGAAAATTTAAATGTAGTTGGATTAGTAACAGAACAGAATTCAAATTATAAAATGTGATAAAGTATATTTGTCTCAAACAACGTACACAAACATTCCACTGGACTTACAGGCGTCGAAGATGGAGTAGAAAATGAATGTCGTGGCTGACGGTTTCCCGAGTTAATAACTAGTTGAAGCAGTCATTTGTATCATTTGTTTTATAAACCTTCTGTGTGGACTTGGCAATAGGTGTGCGGTTTATCTTGACGGAATTCATTTGTCCTGACCTGAAGGATAAACCAAACTATAGCACGTATATCGCAACAGTGTACTCACTGTCGAACTTGCGACAAACAACTGCACAAAAAAATGATTTTTCACTTGTTGGACGCGGCAAATCAAGTGAATCGACAATAGTGCAAACAGTCAATCAGTTCAAACAAACTATTCAATAGAACGAACGAACAATTCATAGTCCGAATTATACCCTTATTTTCATGGCCTGATGGAATTTTGCCTCGCAATTTGCGTCGTTTTATCCGCGTACAGCCTTCATATCCCCACAATAGTCTTAAACGCCCATTATGTGTGCCAAAGTAAGCGTTGTGAAATCTACAACGAGTTACAACTACCTTACTGCCTTATAGTGTGTAGAAGTTGTGTACGTGAAAATCGAAAAGTTCACCCTTCTCACATCTCCAGTATTTGACTCACGGGCATACTCTGATCTAAGTCTCCCATCTCAGATACACGGTATGTAAAAGTCACCGTGTACCACGAACCCAGTTCAAACTGGCAACCAGTTAATAATCACCCAACCCTCACGTCTATCAATTTGATAGAATTTGAACATCATTTGAGGCCGGACGACAAGCATAACCATGTTTCTGTAGTCAATTTTATGAACACAAAGTTGTCTTCCATACAGACATGTGCTTATTGGTGTTAACGCTTATCTGTCAATTTGAACGTGGAAATTTTCACCACAGAAACTTGAATAGCACTGGTGTTTGCCCGCAAATTTGATGAGGTTTTCGGATTTCTTAGTTTGTAAGTAAACATCACATTTGTTTTCTGTTCCCTTTGGGGCTCATCATCAGTAAATATCCCCATCCAGACCAGAGCGTCTACTCCTGCCCCCTTGTTAGCCGTTCGAATCTGTTTAATATTACTCAGCAGCACCATAGTAGGTGTGAACGAATTGCCATTTATCTCGCAGGACAACCACAATACCACCGAACGATTCGCAACAATGCTTTGTGGGATGTACTAGTTTATGTGTAATGAAGTGAGGTACTCAGACATCCTGCTAGTGAAGGTCTATTTGATATCCTCTTCCCAGTCACAAAAGATTATTAAAGAAACCCACATAAGTAAACTGGACAAAACCGTAAGATCACTCCACGGGTGGACAGTGTATGGAACAGGTACATTTTGGACAGGAAATTCTGCAACAAGAACATCAAGTATCTTCCCAACTCCATGATTTGAGCGCCATCCCAGTGAATATACGGTCCAAGGTGGTGTGAAAATCCACCATGATATCAAACGAAATCTATTAGTGAAATAGGTCATGTTAAGTCCTGTCACACCACAAATCACAAAGATAAAGGCCGAAATTTGGCTCCCCTGTGTATTTGATGACGCTGAAGAGCATCGTACGACTTCACTGATCATGATACGCTCTGCAACATCTCCTGAGAGACCCATCTGTAAAAGTGAAAACTATTGAATGTGAAGCCGTTGATTTTTCCGGATCGAGGCACCCGGACACCTTTTCCAACTGGCGTCGTTGCGAAAATATTCCCAACTACTCATATGAGTGATAAGTAGTTTAACAACTTTCATAATTTTAGAACAGATAACTGCAAAAAAAATGAACTTCGGCTGAATTCGAACCGGTGAGAAGAGCAGCGTGCCCTGACGAGCTGAGCTACGAAACCACAGCGGACGACCAGAAACTTGACAACTACACTGCGTTACCGACCGAACAAACTATCTCATAAGCAATCCACCAAATGACCCAGCATATTGGCTACCAAAGCAGGATCTAACAATCAACTACTCCTGGAATACACCAGCGACATCGTTGAACACACTAAAACGTCCTGTGCATTTGTATCTGATTCCGTGTGTTCGGCTGACATTATCTGTCGTGGACTTTTGTCCGTCGCTTCTAGACCGTCGACCCGACTTCGGTGGATGATGACGCTACCATCCTTCATGTTGACCACATTCCATCCGCTTTGAACTCTGATCATATCTCACCACTGCGCCGAAATATTTTGCCGAGTGTTGGAATAATCGCCTGTCCAAACTGATTACCCAAAGTATCCGTCAATTTTTCAAGAAACTTACCGCAACTATGCCAGGATGCCAGATGTTCGCCATTGATCCATCGCCCGCAAGAACCTTGGTTGCTTTGAAAGCTCGCATTCCTGTCACCGGTGATAACAAGTGGTCTGTTACATCGTCTTTTAAATTTGAACGCGCTAAGGTCTGAATTTAGTGGTTGGCCACAGCCTCTCACTTTCAGCTGGTCCCCCATCTTAAACGGGCACCATTTACGTTTGTGTTGTCTCACGTCATATCTTCGTCTACTTAGGAGCTGTGTTCATGTTGTCCTGTTAAAATCATGGTGTCAAAGGTATATTAATGGAGGTGACATGTGTCCACCTCCCTCTCCTGGCATGCAGACATCCGGAGGAATCCTGGGCTTCCTCTGTTGCTGTTGCATGCTTCGTTCTGCAGTACTCAAACAATAAATCGGATAGCCTTTCTTCCCAGTTTTTGACCTACCTTTTAGACACACTTTCATTATATGACTGCACCGCCCCGTCAGCCCTTTCGTCTGTGGATGGTACGGCGATGTTGGAAATCGATGTGCTTTCCAGTTCGTTAACACATCCCGAAATTACAACTCCTCAAAACGTGAACCTCGGTCAGTGATGACTCTTAACGGTACACCAAAACGACCCGAAACGTTGGTCATGAAGGCGTGTGCATCCGAGCTGGTTGGTTGATCTGCATTGTGATTGGTTTCCACTCATAGTGTGAAATAGCCGATCACTACAACTCTACAGCGACTCCCTCCTGGGATTGTTGAGAACGCAACAAAAATGTCTACGTCTCATGGGTAGCGGCCTGATGGGTTACAATCGATTACATCAGAGATGTTGCTATCAATAATTCTCGATCTTGTTCTAATGATGAGACAATTCTCCTCCGCTTCTTGTAATTCTCGGTTGTTTTACACACTTATTCTTGGCGGTTGTTGAAGGACTGCTTCGATTCTGATGAATGTTTTATTAAGCCTGGAGAATGTAAGACGTCGTCGACTGGTGGCAGCCTCCTGTTTAAGTTGGTGGAACGTAATCCACGTAACCAAAGCCATTTTTCCTCCTTTCTCAACAACTGGAAGAGTGGATATGCTTTCCGAGAGAACACCGGCCATAAATTTTTAATCTAACCAGCCATCCCGAGCATGAATGGCAATTGCCGTTTCCATTTTTGGAGTTGCAAAGTTCTTGACGGTTTTCAAACTCTCTGACAGCGATTGCCTCTCCTCGTTACCAGTTGTTTGTCCGAAACACGTGATTGGGCAGTGATCGATCTGACATTCATTACTGCTCAATTATAGGCCGGCTGCATCGACTCGTTTCAGCAGTGCTGGTGATCTTTCTGCATGTTCCAACGATGTGCTGGGGAATCTATCAATTTCATCCCCATACGCGATCACCACTTCCTTATCTTTTGATGTGAAGCAAAAGACATTTGAAGGTGAATGGAGCGTTGCAACTGCAGAAAGCCCACCTGAGAAATTCACACTGTTGTCTTTACATAAAAAGTGGCTTTTGTTCTGTTCTTCAATGCCACTAGCAGTTGTCAATAACCGGAACGCAGGTCTGTGAGAGATAGTAGTTAGAAATCGAATAGATGTATCAAAGTCCCATTCATTTGGGGCACGAGGACTGAACTGTTGTCAGTTGGTTCGGTTCACTGAAATCGATATAAAATCGGTAGGTTCATCCGTTTCACTTGTTCGTGGTAGTGACAGCGACAATTGGCGGCTTGTTCGTTAAATTGTTCTTGTCTCCACTATCTCCTTTAACATTCTCTCCACTTCTGCACTCAACTTCAGTGGTATTCTTCTGTGTACTGGTCTTCATTCTGCACACGGGTACGGGTTACCGGAATTTTCGGTCAAGCTACAGAACGCGTACTGATCATTTGTACTAGTGAATAGATGGGTGAGATCAACACCCTGCTTACTGACTTGAAAAGGACGTTCTGGTAGAGACTTGAGAGTGACCCTGCACACTCGGGACTGCTTCTTCATCTCGTCCTGATGGAATTTCACAGTATCATCGTAGACATTTAGCACGCACTTCTCCAGGTCTGTTTGCCTACAATCGACGCAACGAATCGGCACCTGTTATCGTTTCTCTTAAGCTGTCAGTTAACAGCATTGCATGTCGCAGCCTAGTACCACCTGTGTGAATTTCAACATTCTGCGTTCCGGTACTCGCAACGCCGATCCTCCGATCGCTAGTACATTCCAGTTACTGGGATTAACGGTCACTCTATCCACTTTGTTTGTGGTTGTCTCTCAAGCCCCAGTATTTACTACGGCGAGACTGTGCTGCCTCCTGCTCAACACTTTCACACAAGTAACGCCCCTGTGAAGGCGGGGTACCGCAGAAAAGCGAGAAGAAAGACTCTGTAAGGGCAATGACGAAAGTGGTCCACCTTGTTACAAACGAAACAACGATTATGAAGTGGATGCTTAAGTGCCCGTCTTGCATGTAGTCTCCCTGCTTCTATGATCAAATAAGAGGTCTCCATGCTGAAACAGAGAGTCATGGGTGTCACACAATCAGGTATTACAAGAACGGTCTGTTGCCTGCTGTTAGACTTGTTCTTTGGTAAGATGCTGGATCCACTCCACCGAGACTGTGGCATTTGACTGTCTACTAAAGGCATAGGCGGAATTTGCGTTTCCGGTGAGCAGTGTCGCGAGTGCTGTCAAAGGTTGTGCATCACATTTAAATCCGTTAAACGTTGCAATCACTTCAAATTCCGATAGCCTGTCTTCCACGTCAAATCCGCAAACGAACACTGCCACGGAAGTTTCATTACTTTGTGTGAATTTCACTACACCGATGTAGAGGAAAGTAGATTAATAAAGCAAGATCTTTATTGTCCAATTTGTAGTGAATAAATGGATATGCACTAGACCCTCGTCCAATAGCAATTTAATACGCCTTTCCTGAAGAGCAGTCGTAACGTAGTCCCAACAGGCATCGAACTAGAAAACGCAGCGGGGTTTGGAAACAAACCGTATGTTTACAGCAATATTTGGAGATTTGATAAGTAGTTAGTTCTAGCCTAGTCTGATACCAACGGCAACAACCAAGAGGAAAAAGAAGAGAAGTGCGAGATGGGCTACAGCCCATTCGGCGGCGCTCAAGAGCACGCCAAGCGAAAAGTGTGTGGAACCTTCGAGTGCGTTAAACAACGCTCGAATAGGTTCAGGTTAAACGACCTTGATGAATGAAATAATAAGTGAGTCGTTAGGGAAAGACCAAGCATTCGCTGTGTGCAATTAGTTGCAGGACTGAAGAAAGTGGCCCTGAGTTCACATCAGACCTCTTATTGCAGGCGTACACAGAATCATGCTTATAGAACACACAAGCGGAAAACACGGTTGCAGTCGGGATCTTTACAGAAGCCACACGGTCGCCGGTCACTACACGTTTCCAAGCCAGTCGTATGCTCGCGTTTATAAACCAAAATATTAGCCTTCAACGCAGCAAGTCTTCTATTAGAAAGTCATATGTACCCCTGAGTAGTTCCATGAGCTTGGCTAACGTAATGTGTCGCAGAGTTCACCTGTCACTCCCTTCTTTTCGATCTCTCTGCCGCTGTGAGCTTTGAACATGTTGCCACCACGTTGAGATAGTTCACCGAGAGTCAGAATGATCGTACTTCTCACCTGGTTATTCATCACAGTGAAGAACTTGCCTCAGTTTGGCGTTCCTTTTTGTCGGTGATTCGAATTCAGCAAAAGCTGGGATCTTTCGCATTCGGATCTCTCCCAATATCATCATCCCCATTACATTATTCCATTGTAATTTTCGTCTTCTTGATAAATGTTGCCAAAGTCAATGTTATGGACAGTACTCAATGATGGATGAAGTTGAAATCCGTTTAGCACCAACCAACTTTATGTTCAATGTGGTTGAGGTATCTCGTGTTTATTAATTAAAAAAAGAACCCACTTCCAGAACGGAGCCGTTAATTAATTTGAAACCCTCTCCCATAAAACACACTGGTGTGTAAAAGGAGTAAGCAAGTTACGCTCTAGCTGCATTTGGAATAGACATCACATTTCCCTTAGTCAGATCCAGTCTTCACCGGACTTGATTTCTCAGCCCATCAAACAGTTCGATTCTGATTGCCACAAAAGCGATCGATGCTTGACAAAGAACTCAAGAATTCTGTGGGCAGGAGAAATTTATTCAGAAATTAGTCATACTCCGGTCACTGGTGGAATAGCAGTGGTCAAGCTGAACATCTAAGTATACTCCAAACCAAGTCCGTTCTGCGCAATCACAACGAAAGTTATATACTATCCTTCTGATTTCTAAACAATCGTATTATTTAAAACACTGAGGTCCCTTTATCTAATTCATGAATACCGAAAGCAGACGCCGCACGACTTCACTATATTGCTTACTTCTATCATTCGTAAATGTAAAATCTTGGATTTCATATAGCATGCAGGTAACAATCAACGAAACGACAAACAACCTGGCTTTACAGTAGACGAGTGACTGCTATCAACCCTAAAACAGACAAACTGTTCAAGTCAACAGCCTATGTACACGTATGACCTAACGACCTTATTGATAAGCATCATCTTGAAAAACGCGAATGATTCTAAAGTCAGATTACAAAATAACACGTGGCATAAGTTGACCGGGTAAACGGCGTGATCACTTTCCAGGATGGGCCTTGCAACAAATGAGGTCGAGTTTCTGTTTATACGCTTGGTTAATGTCGTCTGCTGCGTCGTTACGCACACCAAACACAACCATCAATTCTTGGTTGTAAGCACTGATCTCTTTCTTGGATATAGGCATCGCTGCATCTACAAGTAAAGTGCTGGATAATTAAAGGGACAGAACAGTTCGGTAAGATACGATTGTGAGTATGCTTAGCAAAAATTCGAGTTGAGAGTAGCAATCGTAACGTAGCTGCATGATATGGGTGAGCCAAAGCAGGCCGCAATTTATGACTAACGCCGGCTATGGTATGGTCACATTTGGAAGACAGATTCAACAATTCCTGCTTCCTGAAAACTGTACACATGCCAGTCTTGATCGCCCTTCTTATGAATGTCGGCATACTGTAGCGACCGTATTCGTTATTGTCAACCATGCTAGAGTTAAGTGTGCCATTTGTACTCTTTCTGTTTCCTACTTTTGTATCTACTTAAACATTTGTTTGAACGAGTAGAGATACCGACAACCACCCCGCGCACTCAAACGTACGACCCGGCTACCTGTACGCTTATCGCTCCGTCCTGTTATCGTTTCGTCTTCGTATTCGTTCACTCTCGCGTTGACCTCGCAGGCCGACACTATACTTTTTGTCTACTCGTTGTGTTATTCTCAACCGGTCGTCTTCGGTTCGCTCGATCCTACAAATGGCACTCATAACTCTAGCATAGTTGACAATAACGAATAGGGCCGTTACAATACTTCACCGGATATTAGTTTGCACCCAAGACCTTTCACGGTATATTTCTCCTTTCTTGTAAGCAACCATCAATGCTTGTCCGCCAGCCTCTACGGAAAGGGGTTCACACTGGGCCCCGTTTTACGAAGTCGGCAGAGGCAATGATAATTGCAAATACTGTCAGTTCCAAGTGACCCTGTGGTGCAATAAATGTTGGGATACACCGTCCTGTTGTCGCATAACTAAGATGTTTAGAAAAGATGAACTGTGTTGCGATTCTTTCGCCTGAGAAACAGTAAAATTTCTATCAGCGGAACTGAAAGGGTCAAGCTGTATAAAAAAAACTGAATATTAATGGTGAAAACTGAAGTCACTCACATATCACCCATGGAAACTTCCACTACGAATACAAGCGGGCAGTTGCATTTCAATCACGACTACCTATCGCCATACCATCAATTTCATACAGATTAATTATCACCCACAACTGATCGCAGCTGTCACATTTCCACAAACTTTTTAGTCGGCCCCTTACGAAAAGGAGCACTAGACTCAAGTTGCTGTCTTATTAGAGCTCGTCAGTAGCGCATATCTTTGCCACAGCCGGGACTAAAACTCCGGTCACGCTCTCATGAGACAACCATGTTGACCAGTGCACCATTGGCATCAAATTAGGCGCGACCGAATTATCATATGCGAAATCTCAACCACCTTCGCTTACATACGATATAATCCTCTGAGATACCTCTGTGACAGGGATAGAACCAGAGGGCACGTTAGGTAACTCAGTGGAAAGCAGTCTTTGGGTCAAAAATATCACGAATTTTGGTTAAGGAGAACAGTGTTGATGCTTCAGTGTATGTAATAAGGTCATGGTATAATCGACACACCTGCGATCAGACTAGAAATTTGCTTGTTCTTCTTTTTCGTTTCATTTGGGTTTCGGAAGCTGCCACGTTATGTCACTCATGGGCGTTTTGGATGGAATAGAGACAAGGTGGACTCTTCGGTGGTTAGCAAACGACATTGTGGCACCGTGTGTCCAAACTATGACTGACTGCTGATAAGCACCAATCACGAGTCACCTCATCATTGTGGTGTCGATGGAGACAACAACCATACGGTACCATCTTTGAAAGGAGCTGCAGATAGTTAGACACTACTTGGAGTTTTGCTCAGTTTCGATAACTTAGACCCCAAAGTCATTCTGGTTAGATCTTTGGACCTCCTGAAACTTCATGACTAACCGCAAGTTCTTCCTCATCCATAGTTGGGTGGGCTGTTCAATACCAGTTGAAATTCTCCAGTGTTTAGTCTACTTATCGAGTAGTCTGGACAAGGTGGAGATTTGTGAGCCAGCTTTTTCACATAGTCACACAAACCGTTTGTCGACGTGTAAATCCATTGCGCATCTGTTGATTGAACATAATTTCTTTCCATCTCATTTAATCGCTCGAAAACGTGAGAGCCGTGATCGACGACCGAACCCGTCGTGAATTCACGTTTAAGCCCATGGCGTAATTTGCCGTGGTCATAAACAAGAGGGACTAGCCGACGATACTAATCTTGATGAAATGACGTCACCGGCAGGTGACGATGATACGATCAATCCACATCTACCGTTGAGTCGCACAGAATGTGTTCTACATGATGCCTCTAAGTTGGAATGTTCAACGCGATATAAATAGAATTCGTGAAACGTACATAATTATAACAGTCGATTGCTGTGGTCGGTGCGTCGGACACCAAACACTGTGCAGTCGTTTCTCCTCCGGAGGAAGACTACTGTGTTTTACTTTCATATCACCAACGAGAAAAGTGATGTACGGGTATTTACTTTGCCTTAAAGATTACAGAAGACATCGTAGAAGGCGTTCTTGACAGCATCTGGTCTATTGTCTCTGTAATCATATGTAGATATGCCAAATAACCAACAACTTTCTACTCCCCGTTGACGCACTATGTCCGAAGTGTTAGGACTGATGGTACACAATAGACCATTCAGTGGGATCCAGTCAGGCAAGCTTTGCTCCTCCAGAGTTCAGCGTGATTCACACACTAGCCGGGTGAGTCACCTCCACCATCATCGCAATCCACGAGGAAAGATCGCTAGACTAAAGCATTATCCGAAGACGACTTCAAGTGATTGACAACACGAGAATTGTAAATATGCATTTCGGATAAACAGCGCACACTTTGCTGTACATTTGACAGTGTGCTCCATAAAGCAATTCGATGAATTGGTTGTAGGTGAGTGCGGACAATAAAAGCGCAATGGTTTATCAACAGCCTCCGACTGAAGCAGTGACAACTGAAAGTATAAGAGTAGGAAGGTGAAACTGAGCGGAAAGATCTGTCAGGTTAACGGTAATTTCTAATACTCCCCGGTCGTCTGTGTTGCGGACTGGGATTGGTTTGGAGGGATCAAAGTCAGTCTTTGACTCAAAAGACTGACGCGCGAGACAACGAAAGACTAGGCTTTCTTGGAGGGTTTTAACCCAGGGCGAACGACTTGAGCTTCTGACTGACGCGACAGCGAGTTGTTTGACAAACCTGACACTACAGTGAGTAAGATACTGATATCTGATTCTGAACACTGCTACGTGACGTGGATGTATTCTATGCTACACCAGGTTTTCGAATGGTACCAAAATTGTCTCGACCGTATTGTGTAACACACCAACAGCCATGATCAACCATTAAGCGACCGGAGTGCTTTTTGTCTAATGTTACTCTTTCTTACTCCACTGTTCCTTATCTGGAAGACATTAGTGTCGTGACAAAGAAAATAATTATCCGATATGTCCATAGGATAGTGCGTTACCTCCAAACCGTAAATGTGCAACTGATTTTCGTCTGACTTCCCAGACATCCTTTCTGGTATGGTTGTACCTGGAAGGCCTGCAGTTCTGGTTAGCACAACCATGGGAATCGATGCACTGTACAAGCCTAACCATTACTTCAGGGCAACAAAATAGATCAGAGTAACAGAATATACCATGTATCGCGACGTGGTCATAGAAGCCTACGCAATGATAAATTTCACGAATCGAACGAGTCGAAGCGGTTGAGAGAGATAAAATTTCTTTTCGTAGTGCTTACTTGCGCCTGCCGCTTCACTCATGAGTGCTTTAATTTGTCAGAGAGGTTTATGGGTGGTGGCAGCCAGTAACTTGATCAAGGATTCAATGAAATTTATCGACGAACCCACAGTCTCAACGTAATGAGACTGAGCCTTGTATGAATGCGTAATGTACCAACGCCTTCCGGTCCATATGGCTCTCAGTGTGTGATGCTCTTAGTGCAATGTGGACGGGCGATCGCACTATTACTCAGTGAATTAACCATAAGGGGGAATACCAGGAACAATACAGCATAGTCGGGCATGAAATGGTTCTCTGTACGTACGAGAACTGGGCATTGGCGATCGTAGCAATCGCGACCTCCTTGGATCAGTGTACTAGGCAGATGAATATTTGCTTGTCATGTTGGAGTATATACTCCTTCTGTTGGTTTTCCAAATAAACTAAGGCTTGCGCCATTCGCGTTCTTTGCTCACAACACGAGTGTAATCAATCTCGAGCGTCAGCGAGCAGCATGCTGATACCAAAATCTGAATCAGCGTTAAGCGGGCCTTCGAAATAACTCGTAAATTCACTTACAAGAGAACATTGTGTAAATTTGACGATTGTTGTAGTTCATGGCTTGATGGCACAATCCAAGGTAGTTCAGGAAGCGGCTTGGCCGGCCAAGCTAGACCAACCTGAAGACTCTCAGCTGGACTCAAATCTAGTTTCAACTGTAACATCATCGGTTGGTTTTTTCAAGGCAGTCTGATTGAGTTGGCCTTGAACACCAAGTTTTTCAGGTGACAAGCTTGTAACCAGAATGGTATCCGATCCATTATCCGGGAAGGCATACGTAGTTACTATAACCAAGGACTCTTTTGATCGGCATCGTTCTTCAAGCGACACCCTGAACTCACGATGTTACTGCATGGTGTAGGTTACCTTCCAATTCCGTTATTGTAAAACCCCAGTTTTCCAGGGTACTGGTGGGTGATGCCGCCAAAAACATGAGTTTAGACCACACGGACGCTTTGTTCCAGATCCCGTTGAACGGTGGTCGGGCTTACAGCGGAGAAAGTAAGATCAACTTTCTTCGACAGTCTCATTGCAGCTGTCATTATCCAAAGAGTTGAACTAAAAACACTGATCAGCACAGTGAGCTGCTTCATACGTGACGTGACAGCTTACATACTCTAACTGAGCTTGTCCGCAAAAGGCTAGGTCCAGATAGTACGCCTCCTTGGTTGAAGATAGTCGTTTGAGAGCCCAGGGATTAGATGGAGAAGTTTCGTTTTGGTAGCACCTATCTTCTCATTTACGAGCTGAGTCAAATCGGTAAAGAATAATTTTTGTCTATAGCGCAAAATTGCAGTGGCTGCCTCAAACCGCCTAAGCTGTACAAATGTGGGCAGTAATATGACACCTCAAAATGTACGACACGAATCTAAATCGAATCCATGGTTGAGCTGTCGCAGAGCTGTGCAATATATTTTAATTTTCTTAACGAAATTCGTCAAAGCCTTCGTGTCATTGTAGTTGAGATAGTGTACTTGAGCCGGCGACCTGATATAACAGCGTGCAACCAGGTGTGGTTGACCGCAGTGACGCTGAAAGATGTTGATGACCTCGTTGTGGCCCAAACCCTGGCTCCAGTACTGTACACTCTTTTTTATTGTGACCAGTGTTCTTCCACCACAGTACTGGGTGAAAAACGAAAACCGATTTGAGTAGTCACCAGTGTAGCGACCCACGTTCGACAAAATATTTCCGATAAATATCCAGTAATCCGCTGACGATTTAACTACCTTATGGGAAATCCTGTGTAAATTACAAGAAAGTTTCCAAGGTCGCTAAATGCTTCTGGATCCTTTTGGTGCTCAGCACGTATCTAAATAAGTGAATCCGTAGAGCCAGTGCTGATAACCCCATCCGGCAAAGGAATTAATTTACGACTGAATATCTAGTCTAGTACTACCATTACACCCAATATTAAAGCATACAAATGGATTAGGGCCAACAGACAACTGGAACGGTAAACGAAGAAATAGTCCTACTGGTTACTGACCTCAAATGACATTTTGCGCTTGGTCTTTCGGACTTTTTACATCTTTGTCACATTGTATTTTGCATTTCTCGTCTTACTCGTAAAAACTAGTTGTAGTTTAGGCTGCTTTATAAGCATTTGAATTGGTTTTAGATCACCTTCATTGGAAGATTTGCTCACTGAACTACATTTATTCAAAACGTCGTCTTATAATCGCTGTAAGCTGTTGGCATCATTCTCAGAGGATGAAAGGAAGTTACCGTCATCACTATTCATCAGGCCGACGATCGCACCTCTTGACGGTTACCAACCAATTAATCTAACAAGTAGCCCATGTAAAATCTTAGGAGGCTTAATTAAAAGAGCTACTTTAAGGCATTTTCTAAACAGTAATCACTACTCTGTGTCACAGTACCGCTTCCTTTCCAATAGGCCCTGCTTACCAACCATGCTCCTCCTTATGCGCGGTTCAACGGATACTACCAATCATGGTGTTACTTTATACTTCACTTCATTCAGCTTTGCTGACGCGTTTGACCGAGGGTTACAAGGTCCATTTCTAAATAAAATAAAAGTATACTGCATTGAAGGTGATATTTACTGCTGGACAGCCCCACTTCTTGATGGTATAACCGTTTGGATCAGGGCTGGCTCTGATCTCCTACCCCTCGCACCTGTCTCAGCAGATTTGGCACAAGGATGAATCATAGGATCACTACTATCACAACCTATGTTAATTTGTCGGAAAGAATCTCCAGTCGCTCTCTCCTCTGTGCGGATAACGTTAAATTCCAGAACTGTGATGACCCTGGCAATTTACAGGCTGACCTCCATGAGGCTGAACGATGCAGTGGTGCCTCCACTCAATGACAGTTATGCACATAGGTCTCCCGATGGTAATTTTGACAATGATAATTCTATCACATGCAAACGCTTGAGAGCACTCGTTTGCAAGTGATGCTCAAATTGTTTGATCAACTAGAGAGGAGAAAGTAATTGTTTAATCGATGAACCCGACTAGGAATTCTCGTCAAAGTGAAGTCACACAAATCAACAAATTACTGAGTTTAGGGAACGCGTGTGGTGCACAGAAAGAAAGATGCACGCAACGCCCGGTCGGGAACCCAGCTTCCAGGAGCACTAACCGACTTGGGATGCAATCCTCTTAGGGAATTATATAAGGGGAGTTTTCTGACGTGTCCAATATGGGATTAATGGCAAAAGTAGTCAACACCGTTGCCAGATTCCGGCGCCATTTACCAACATTTTATGAAGTTAATTAGCAAGCACAAGGGAGTATGCAAAGTTCACGAAAGTCAAACTAATTGTCAGTATAGCCTCCAGTGCATTAATCCGCTTCAGATGTTGTGCTGGACACCTAGAACTATCTCAGTTCTCCCATCTTGAACAGCTAGACCATAAACAACGGATAACAGATTATGATCATACACCTTAGATGAGTTGTATAAGAGCAAGTCCGTGGGGGCTGAATATTTTTTGAAGAACATTTTATATGTGGCGACAAATTTACTTACGGATACCAGCCAGATCTAAATGATAAGGGCGAGAAAACACATACATTGCGTGTGAGAAATCAGTCAGCAACTGTAGTTGATAAATCAGTGTTCATTTCTCCCAAAAAGGACATATCTTTCAGCCTCCAACTGTTTTTCAATTTTTTTTAATCCAGTTTATTCGTCTAGTACCTAATGATAAAATTATTTCCAGATTGAAGCGGGGAACGTCCGATGGAATGTAACATGCCAGTACCGGAGATATTGAAATTAATCTGTTAATCTTGTCAAATGCTGTTTTCTGAGCGACACTCACGTCTATATGACTCATTCATGTATAGGCTGCTGAATTCGGTGCATTACATCAGCCAAATCCCGGAGGAATCGAACCATGATCATGCTGTTTAGATGCAGAATTGCTTTTGCGTCCTCGGGGGCGGCATATTCTGAATCGGTCTTCAGTTCCTTAGATGTGAGCAGGTACCCATGAAACGTCGCCTGTGTCACGAAAACTAGTCTTATCCCGTGATAACGCTATTTCTCATGACACACACCACAGCAGAAAAGCTTCAAGATCCTAATCATGCTCTGTATTCGTTTTGCTATGTATCAGCACATTGTTTGAGACACATCGATCCTTCGAGTCTGTCAAGTGCCTGAATTAGATGTTTCTGAAAAAGTTCGTTAGACACGTTTAATCTGATAAGTAAACTCAGCTACCGAAAACGCTCAAAAGGAGTGCCAAACGTAGTTAGATAATTTGTTATCTAACACCAGCTGCCAATATGCAGAAGACACAGAAAACCCTTATGCAGTCAATACACTGTTAGGCTGGATGTTATTGGGGCCGCTTGGGTCTTATGAGCTTAAACTAACTGTTGTTAACTGCCTCCAAAGGGCGGACGTATCCATTGCTGGACAGATACAAATACTCTATAATACAGAGTTTGCTGATACAGAGAAGTTCACGTGTTCTCAATCGGTGGAAGACGAGAATACAGTGAGCGTAGTCAAAAACACGACGCAGTTGACAACTGGACACTATGTTATTCCGCTGCTTTGGCGACACCCTGAAATGAAGATACCGAATCATAGGATAGTTGCAGAAAAACGATTAGAGTATCTAAAGAGAAGATTCATTCGTAACCACGATTACTTTGTGCGGTATGGTGAGGTAGTAGAACAAAACTTCAAAAAGGGTTATGTTGTTCGGGTGTCCCCCCCTCCAGCTGTCATCAGGTTTCTCATCCAGATGGTATTTGCTCTATTATGGAATAGTAAACCCAAAGAAACCGGGTACACTATGCGTCGTACTAGACTGTGCTGCCAAATGTAATGGACTGTCCCTAAACGACCAACTGCTTCAAGGCTTTGATCTTACCGTCGATCTAGCTTTATTAATGTTGCGTTCATTCGGTCGTCGAGAGGAAATCATGCCATCGATTTGGCCCGTGTACTGAAGTAGTTCATTACTCAATTCTGCGTTTCCTCGGTCGTCGGGAGAAAATCTTGCCGTCGATTTGGCCCGTGTACTGAAGTAGTTCATTACTCAATTCTGCGTTTCCTCGGTCGTCGGGAGAAAATCTTGCCG
>LUCH01006744.1:11267-29092 GCA_013368495.1 Paragonimus heterotremus
GGTTGAAGTCTGTCGACGCAAATCAGAAAGTCGCTGTGTATTCATTATTTCAGCGTACGCTCCAATGGATAGCTGTTCGGATGCTACCAAGGATGCGTTCTATGACGCCCTCGTTGACCTTCTGAGGCAAACTAAACACTCAGACATCATCATACTAGCGGGAAAATTAAATGCTCAGCGTTGTCGTCTTTCTCCGGAGGGAAAGTGGCTGGGGGTACGTTTAGTGTCCGGTCACACTGCACTGACTGGCGACAGACTGCTACAACTGTACGCATTCCACGGTCTCCATATTTCGAGTATCGAATTCCAACACAGGAAGAGACTAGAGATTATTAACATGTATACTGAATGTGTACGCCACCCATATTTATACATCCCAAAATGACACCATTTTAAGCAGGCACTTTTCTACAGTCCCGAGCTAGACTACTAATTTGCAGTTTGACAGAATACATGGAGCAAATATCGCATCAAAGTTGGAACATTTGGATTTCATGCGAAGTGTCAGAATGATTAAAGCTCAAATCCAGTTGTCCGGATCATGTGAAATGATCAAGGTGAATACATAAACTGAATCAAGAATTACACAAGATGAATTACCACAAGGTGTAAGTTAAACATCACCCACAGTTGTCTCCAACCTTCAGGTTCTAATGAACCCTTCAACTAGCCTCGATGTAAGGGAGGCACTGCACTCTGGTTTCCCTATTTTTACGGCTCGTCAGTAGTGCACGGCTAACTATGCTTTCATGAGGCAACCGTGTTGATTACTGAGCCAGTACTCAAAATATCGTTTCGCACGTTTAGCGGCCATGATGATTTCAACTTGGAGAGAAGTCTTTACCTCGGGATCATCGATTAATTTTAAAAAGACACTTACTGTATGTTCTCTTGATGCGACTGGGCCATCTGAATATTACTCACAGGCGAGTGTGGCTGAGCGTTTGTATGTTGCGGTACGATGGTATCTGATGTGAAGCCAGTGGTCACGTGGTCAACATGATTGTTTGATAAAAACGTGGCTGGATTTCGAATTCCGGGACTGATAAGATTATGCACTACTGTCGAACTCCACTAAGACTGAAAGTCGAGTCCAATATCTCTGTTTTAAAGGGGATGGCTGAGGAGTCCGTTGGAATGCACAAGTTGCAATTAGCTGTGTGCGTTGGGCTCAATTTATACTTATGAGTAGTCGAGACTTCTGACTGAGTATACAGTAAACGTTTGTTTGCGGTGTTCACATTTACGAGGAATGTTCCAAAAGTATTAGGTCTCACTATGATCCATGTCAGTGGAATTCTAAATTACATCTATTTATGGTCAAACACTATCCAATCTTTAAAGGTTATCACTAACTTCAGCACGTACTTCTTTTCGGCTATAACTGCCGAAAACACCAAAATTAGGGGGCGGATTGTAACTAAATTGTGAACACGTGAATAGATTAGACCAAGGCAACTGCACGAACGTATGTTGAGTGAACACAAAATGTCATCCTCACCGATTTGGTAGATCAAAGCCATTGGGCCTGCAGTAAGCGCTGTTTATTTCAAGCTATATGAATGCAGTGTAAACGTACCAAGCTTTTGCATCGTTCACAGATTAAACAAAACATGAGAACCGATTGGTAGAGAATTTATGAGAAAAATAATGTCAACTGAATGTGGACGATGTGAATAAACTCACGTGACCTGGGTGTTTACCTATAGGTACATGTATGCCTGTTTATACATTCAAATTCTGTAGTTAGTATCTTTGCTGTGTGACACAAAACGTTCACGTGAATCGCCTGTCCCATTCTCTTATGAAGTTAATCTCATTGTGGTCCCTCTTTGTTAATCACCATGTTTTTTTGAGTATATTTCCCCCAACTTTCGGAAGTTTTGCACAATTATGTTTTTCAACTGTACTACTCGAGGTGACCAATTTCAGGATTGTCAAGTTTCTTTATGGAGCCTTTGCCTGTTTGATTAATTAGTCTTAAAGGGTATTATGTGTACTTTCATATTTCACCTTACTTTTATATACAGTCTAAACTATTTGTTTGAATTGATTCTACCTAACAATACACTTTTGGTGCATGCGTCTCATCTCTTTGGTGCTCCTGTTCTGCATAGATCGGGACTGCCTATGGTGAGTTATTTAGCGACTGCAATTTGAACTGACTGTTCGCGTTTATACCTTAATATTGGATTAGTTCCCTACAGTCTAAAGTTCCTGGACAGAACATCCTGTTTTGCTAGGCAACAGACAAAACCAAATCGCCATAAAGTTCCTATTTTGACAGAGTCAATTAGTATCATATACCAGTGACCATAAGAGCCCAGCCTGTTTGTGTTATTTACAAACCTTTATGCAATTCACTAGATTGCACAACCGGACAAAATGAATTAAGTCTGATTCTAGCATTCGCCTTTTGTGTTGTATTGCTAGTTGATTGCGATGTCAAAGTTGTCAACTAGCGAGATACTAACGACAGATTACCGATTCTAACTTGTTCTGATGGCACATTCCGAACGCAAATGGAATGCATCAATGTGTCAAATCTCCGTCCACATGTATCCGAAACGGAGAGCTGTTCACAGCACACTTGATTTTCGATCGACTGAGGTACTGGTACTAGACGTTGGTCTGTTCACGTGTCTATTCTGGCCAGACGAACACAAACCATATTTTGCACATTCCGCTTGCGCTTGGCTACATGCGAAAATTTCACATCTATAGCTTGGGTGATGATTACACATTGACCGATAAGCAGGCCTATCCAGCTTATAAATCATTGCTTTTAATGAACTGGAAATTCTACAATCTACATCTGTTCGTATTATGATCGAGCAGGAACAGCGTAAACACTACTCAAAACAGGTGCACACTCTACGTTGTCTCCCACCAGTGGCTGTATTATACTGAACGCTAACAAATCTGAAGAGTCAAGATTTAATCAATTATTGTCAGAAGTTATGTTCCTGGGACAAGTGGTAGCTGTTTCCTGGCACCTTATGTCAACGTATCGACCATAGACACTCTCTCCCTTTCGTGCTTGCTTCCAAAGTGAATTTTCTGCCAGTGACGGACCAGGAGCGGACTGGCCACTCCAATATAATGACGATCCAGTGAAAGTGTACGGTGGTGGGCAGATCAAGACAAATACTTGGAATTGGTCAAGACAGTGAGCAGCACGTAATCTTTGTTCGGATCAACTAAATATCGAAACTTTCCAATAGCGTGCGCCGGAACATCGGTGCGATAATTTTCACTAGAAGTGGAGACTCAGTGATGCCATGTACGAAAACCGAATATCAGTATTTTCAGGACGATTTCACTGTTAGTCTATTGTCCAGTCGTATGTAGTACCCAGAGGAATGATGTTCCGTCAGGCGATGTTGTGACACTGGTTTAGTCAAAGAACCGTCGACATTCACAAAAGTTTACTTGTGTTAGCAACTACCGACAGCAACATATATTAAATGCTCTGCCCGTGCCAGTCGGAAGGCATTAATTATTCCTGTACATGCTTGATTCATATTGACTGAGCGCTAGGAACCACCTCTAACGAGGTCACTGTCATAAACCCATCCATGTTTTACATTTATTTGGCTGATTTTCCTAATCTTGGCTTGCCCCTAATCGTACTGTCAATCTATGTCCTGATCTCAGAGAATGCCGAATTTCGACTCGCTAAACCGTAACGGTATTATTCATGTGACTACTTGCTGGTGGTTCACGCCTCACTGCAACTAATGGTTTATTTAAATGGTTTATTGTCAGGGTGCTTGTTCGTCCCATCGGAAGCTATATCGACGGTAATTCCAGGTATGCTGATCGCCAAAGTTGATGTTTTGTTGTTAGATGTAATAGCTTACCAATGACTAGCCCGAAAGCGTAACGACAGATCCACTTCAAACCGGCTCTGCTGGTCAGATCACGCTTCTCATCTTCCTACGAACTAACAAAAGATTTTCCCATAGGATCAGTTGTACAATTCCAATAGAAATTTTAAGCTCAAACGTCAACCCTATTTTGATATGGTGCCGTTGGTTGTGCTGGATGCTAGTCGGATGTCTAGATGTGTGCCGTGTTTAGAGAAAATGTTTGAACGCTTCCTTTCTTTACCTCTTCACTTGATGTGGCACTCATTAAGTAGAGATGAGCAGCATTTCTTATCAGTAAGACAATAGCGATTTGGTGTCAGCCCAACTCAGTTTGTACAACTGTAGTGTACTTTTCCCTCCCAGCTTTTTCATTTTGCTGTCTCGTGTCTTGTTTATTTTTTGCTGACGTCATTTCATGAGTGTTGCCTGTCGGTTGATACGCCCTCCGCTAATAATTGACCACAGTCAGTCACATGAATTTCATAACAGACATTGCTTTGGTATAATTGAAAATAATAATGACGTAAGAGAACCACAACCAAGGATTATAGATTAACTGTCCCTATAAACCTGTCGTGGACACTTTTCACAGAGTGGTCATCAAATGATTACAGTAATGGTGAACTATTTTTGAAAATTCTAAGCATCGGCAGTTTGAGACAGCAGTTGATAATGAGAAAAGCAGCACTAGATACCTGAGACCGATAAACTTCATCTGAGCACAGGCTAAAGGCTTTCTCAATGTGTGAACAGTGGGCCACTTTCGTTTATCCTTAATAAATGACACTAGCTGTAATAAACTAATACTGTTACTTTTTACTTAAGAGAATTCAGAAAACATTTAAGTTGTGAAGTCATTAACAAGGCACATTTGCGTGTTACACGATCTTCTTTGTTAAGCAAACATTTTACAGTATTTAGTAATAAGCTTAACGAGATTGAATGCATGATAACATTTAATACAACATCAGTCGGTCGGGTTCATAGCCTGTTCTTAGTGTGCTTCATTTTCACAATTTGCATCACCATCAAAAGCGCATGAGAAGTCTTGTTGAGTTGACCGAAAAATTACAAATTAGAGGGGCATCTGATAAATAGTCCTAGTTGGTTGCCATCTTTTATGCGACTTGCAAAAATCATTAAGTCGTCAACTGAAGCCAATGCAACTTACTGTTTTCTTCTACTTTATACAAGCCATATGCCTGTTTAACTGCACCACAATCAATCGGTTAAAAAATTCAATCCCATTTGTTTTCTTCAATCAAAAATCTATCTAACACCATACACATATTGTTTCCACGGTAGAGAGAACGATACTAGCCGTCGATCATGTTCACATTCTACCTCCTGCAGAATTCAGCACCCCAGTGTAGGTTGTACACCCGAAGCCCCATCAGTTCACCTGACTGATCGAATTTGTATTCCACTATTTCAGGCTAGGTGCTTGTCGGATTAATTGCAAACAATGAGTCTTGTCGCATTTTTTAATAGTTCTGTAGAAGTCGTCGTCTTTCCAAACTCTAACATGGATGAATACGCGTCATAACCGCTATAACGTCAGCAGGACTGCGTGTGTTGGACCATTACGCGAGGTTTGCTATACATGGTTCAAACGCGTGTTTCTGACTGGTTGTGCCAGTCCGACACATTGTCTTGTCAGATAAGGGGCAGGCTGGTTGTCTTACCGTGCCCCTACAGTCTATCGACAAGGGCGAGGTGGACGTACTCATAAAAGCCTCAGAATTGGACTTTTCATCTGTTCAGTTTGCAGTATCAAACTCGGAGGCGTGTGTGTACAGGAGTGCGCTCGCTTCACATGTAGTCTAAAGCGGCTGACATAGACAAACAAGTTGGGAAGACTCATCCTAGTGGGAATTGAAAACTCGGGTGAAACACGTATGCAGAGGCCGCACAGACTGCACGTCATTCTGCTTTACAGTTAGTAGCCAACTATCAGTAGGTAAGATTATTTGAATTCTGGAATGGTATGACCTGTTTACAAACTCAGACGTACAAAGATACGTGTGTCATACAGCTAAACAACCGAGCTGTAAGTGAAAATAAGACTGGAGACATTCTCAATCGAATTCAACACTGGTGAGTAGGGCACCAGTCGCAACAGCAGTCCTCCACTGTATAACTCTTCAGCAAATAAACTTTCCAGATCAGTGTGACACGATGCGTTGTCGCATATCAACACAATGTTTAACAGAGGTGTACTGTTCTTCATCTCATCCAGCCGTTGATGTTGCTGCTGTTATACGCTCCCCTACTTGTTTTATAGCTTGCCATCCAGCTTTATGTCACAGCTGCATTCAAGTGAAGACTACAGCCTCGACCATTTGTTACAGAGATGCGTGTTCACGTTCCTTTTAATCAACGTTCAATTGACCTCGTACAGAATAAATTGAAGTTCGCCTCATTAATATAGCAAATAGTCCTTGAATTTGCATAACACTCCATCATTCGATAAGTAACCAATAGCTGTAACTCCAGATCCTCATTTGAGTCCATGCCAATGGGTGTTTGACACGGTTTCTTGACAGTTGTGCACCTGCCATCCGAGTACAGACTAATCGTTGTGGTCAATAAATCCCTCCCAAACTCAACTTTGACGCGTAGTATCAAAAATTACAATGTAATCGATAGATCTACGGAAATCCACCTCAGCAACACATCGATTTCCGATTCCATTAGAATTTTTTAATCAACATAAAGCCACTTGTAAACGGTATTACACTTGACTCCGTTCAGAAGAGCAACCTTGGATCAGTCATCACTCCTTTCGAATGCTTTGACAATATGTCTACGTGTCTCGGAACTGATGCGAGTGTACTTGCGTCTGCCAGTCATGTATGCAAAAGAAATAATAAAAATGTTTTCATAAACTGGTTCACTCTCACAGTACACTCTGACACCACTACCCAAAGGCTCACTCTTATTGAGCGTGAGAGCCATAGACACGCCTGTCAAAGGAACTACTACGGCCCACAGATTGACGAACCAGTAGGAATAGGGTCAGATGATCTGTGCATTTTGACCGCCAACCTCGTTCTCAATCAGCAAAGCTGTTGAAAACACGTCGACTAAGCCGTAACACTTCCTAAGTCAAAATAGCCAATATGAAGTGCCCTAATTGAGATTGGTTGTTCCTTCGGATTAGTTGGGCCAATCACGTTCTTGTCGCCACGTCCAAGACCAAAGTAAACTGCTTTAGCATGTAGTGGACAACTTTGTGCCTAAAAAGGAAACAGAGATGTAAAGAGGTATAGACTCGGGTTGCGTTCTTATCAGAGCTCATCAGTAGAGCATATCCTTGTCCAAACCAGGGTTTGTACTCCGTATTCGTTAGACTAGCGTGTTTACCACAACGCCAGTGAGCTCACACATGGCATGACCGTTCAATCATATCTAAACACCCAACCGCAACATTGTGTGAATAGTTTTCAGATTGCCAGATCTTCTCGATGGGTGGCACAGTAACTGTCTTGTTAATTCCCATCGATAGCACGTTAGTCTCAAAAACTCTAGTAAGAGCGAAACCCGAGTCTAATGTTTCCTTACAAAGTAGGCCGTCCGAAAGGTTTGTCTGAATGCAATGACTTTAATCCACTATGGGTGACGTTCAATTTGAGATAATCAAACTCCCCGAAATTCCATGCAAAAAATTTATTTGACTGAAACCAACGGCGACAGTTTGTGACTTAGAATTAACGTCAATAACCGTATCTAACAAAAAATTCCTAGCCTATCTAATAACACATTTATTCCGTCTCTGTCACTGTGGTTAGAGTGCACTTCGGACAAGTGAACAAGCTTAATGTTGCGTTGTGTATTTGCCTTGGTGTTTATGCCCAATAATCAAAGTCCAGAAGCTTTCAGTATACTAAGGTAACATCTATCCATCAAACCGAACAACGTCATTGAATGGTTTGATGACAGTTCGTTGGGGAGTCCTTTTTTTCAAAAGCGCTTCCTTCCTTGAGAAGACGATTTTATTCAATCAGAATGAGCGGAACTGCTCAGTACAATCGACAGGTAACCTTCGCTGTATTTTATCTGTGCGACTTTTATTCCGCTATGCTCATTAGTGGCTTAGTGACCTTAAGTACCACTTTTGATAACTTCCCTTCGATTTTCTAATTAAAAAATGTTTTCAGGTCACTATGCATTATATAAATACCTTATAATTATCATCTTGTCGCACAATTTGTTGGAGCGGAACAAGGTTGATTTTTCCCTCCGTCTTTTGGTTTGTCTTGAGAGCAATCAGCGGGAACAGTCGCGTTATTCTCAAGACCAAGATTTTCCGTGTTAATTATTGCGAGGAGGAGAATCCGATTTCTATCAGGCGCATTACTATACCATGGACGAACCAGCATGTTCTTCCGGATGATTTACAAAACAGTCACACCTTTGGCAGTATATGACTCTTTTTGGTAAACAGCATTACTGCTCATAGACCACCAAGGTTTTCTCTGATTGTGCACCTTGTGTGCAAGATTCTATATAACAGAGAAACCCACACACTCAAAAGTTGATCTAACCATGGCACTAAAGCTGAGCAAGTCTAACTGGACGAGCACTTTTCAAGGTTTTTACTATTCTTAAACAATTACAGAAAGAACAGCACCAGATGGAGAAATAAGCTGAATGCATAATTCGTAGTCAGACGTGGTTCGAACGGAACAAGCAATTAATAACAGGAAAACAATACTTCCAAACTTTGTTAGCGGCTGTGAATATCAATCAACGATGATCCACCTCCGCACCATTGAAAATCATGTTTCGTTTTAATAAAAGCATATATATACATAACGGATCCTAGTGTGAATTTTAAAAGTCACAACAGATCGTTCACTACTCAGCGTTTGCCCTTTTTAGTACTATATATATATATATATATATATATCAATTTCACACTAGCCAACTTGTTTGACTGTGCTCTGAGAACACTGTAGAACACTGTTCGTCAGCATTCATCATTCGAGTTTCTTATTAAGTATACGATTCCAGAGGGGTAGGTAAATGTTTTGAACTTATGTGTAGCTTTTAAATTCACCAGAAGACACAGTAAATAAACCATAATGGATGACTATACCACGCATTAAATGACCCTCACACATTGTATTGTGCACATCTGTCTGTGTGTATGATGCTAGCAGAACAGAATCCAGTACGTTGAAGTTTCCATTGACGATCAGACTGTACGCTTAATTGTGTTAAATAAGAGCGGATTTAACACAACAAGCTGCATTGGTGGATGTCCACCAGCACTTGTGTCGTTAGCCACCAACCTTGTTGTACGAGCTGTACACAAATAGTTAGGTATGCCAGATTTCCAGTATGTTTTTCTAAAACTGTTTTACGTCTAATACGTCTGTTATTTGTATATGAAACCTCAAGTAAAGCCAATATAAACAGTGTTATTGGGGGTAGCTGGCGAACTATCATCTTTGGAGTTGCTTCCGTGCTAAACCACGTGACTTCGAATAAGTTGACAAGCATTGTTGACACTTTTCCTTTGGAGTTAGTGTGTCAACAACACATTCTTCGACTACCTTTAGTAACCATGTGACCCTAACATGGGTCTCTATGAGACAGGTAATAAATCCGTACCAGATATCGCAACTTCTGCTTGAATCATTGCAGCAGATCACATGATAAACGGATAAAGCATCTATTTCCGTTAGATTCGTGGTGGCCAGATTGATTGCCCTGCAGAAGCACTGATATACATTTCACGGTTCGCATGTGATTGTGCTCATCGTTCTCGGTGTTTGTGATCAGTGTACAGTGAACGCAAATTTAAAATCGTTCACTGTGAGATTTTGTATCATACATCTAACCAACTGTTGCAAATTGAACACCATCTGCTCTTATTTTCAGCTTTAACATCTAGTTAAGCAGTCCCGTTTTTCGATTTGGTAGGAGACGATGGAATCCATTTCAACAATTGTAAAGCTATTTTAGTAATACAGCATTTTCTCTTCCAGAATAAGGCTTGCACTCGAAAACTGGCGCTAGTGTGGTCAGTGTACAGGCTTCACGTTTAAGAGGATCGTCCAATCCGAGTAGTTTTGTGACAATCCACGCTTTCAGCAATGAATCAGTGAATCAACGGATTGGTGACAGTGGTAGAAAGCAGAGGTCTTGAGGATTCCCTATCTCCGACCGTAGAATTTCAAAGGGTTAACGATACCTGGAAAAAAACAGGTGCAGCATCTGAACTAGGGTAACATGCAGTTATCAAGGCAAGCCTCGAAAACGGGAGAACCGGCGGAACTCACATAGCCAGGAAGAGCATTCCACAACTTATAAACTCGCAGTGAGATGATGCTTTGTTGGCACTCTAGCCGGCTGTGTTGGACCTCTACTTTGATAGAGTGGCCTCTCAGCGAACTAATTCGAGCAATACAGAACATGAGACTACATGGTTGGCTTGCAGATATTTTGATTGAAAATGCAAGGATAAGGTCACCTCCAAGCCGGCACAACTCTAAAAGTATGGATTCAAAGTCGATGATTTAATTTCATAAGATTTGGCTTGAAGGCTCAGAGTGGCCTTGGTTGCACTCCCTCAAGAAGCACTTTGTTTTTTTAAAGAAATGTTTACTATATTATAGCTCCATTCTCGAGATGCAGAAAGAGGAAACTGTTCTATAATGGCCTGAAGCAATGAAGATCAAAAGGACCGAAAATTCGCTTGAGCGGCGTTAAGGCTTTGCTGGCCCATCTTCATTCGACACAACGTTTGATGAACTGAAAAGAGTACGGGAAATCGGCAGGCCAAGACCTTCCTCAGTCAGAACTGTTTGAACAGATATGCTGTCAACGTAGCAGGTGTTATTTGTTAGATAGCGGATATACATCCTTACGCATTTTCCAGTATTAGAAGCAGAATTATTTATATTGGAAAAGTTTTACGAATTGTTGAGGTCTGTCATCAGAGGTGTTCAAGGTACACCACAGTTTGACATCATTTGCGAGAAGCAACAACAGAGACGAGATCGCAATATGAAAGTCATTTATAAAGATGAGGAATAAGAGCAGATAAGGAATATAGTCTTGGGGAACATCGTTGTGGCTTGCTTACTAGCTAGAAAACGCAAAGTATACGCGCACTCCACACTGTCGACTAGTAAAGTATGACTCCAGCCATCGGAAGATACTATCTTGCACTCCGTAGTGGTGCAGTTTGCCAAAATGAACAGCGCGATTCATGCGGTCGCATACAATTGAATCCATCCACATGTCTCAGGCTATCAAAAGATTAGCTGTACACAATCGTCCGTTGAAAAAGCCGTGCTGCGCATCGGGGAAGAAGTTACGGAAAGATAGATAGCTATGAAGGGAGCCATACACAAGTGCTTCTAATACTTTGCAGGCACTTGACAATAAGGCTACTAGGCGATACTAACTGAGAAGATTACGTCCATCACCTGTGAAAACAGGGATGCGGTTCGTTAGTTTTTAAATACTGAGTACTGTTCCTCTGAAAACAGACCGAATAAACAGCTAGAGAGATAGCTAATCTTTTCGGCCGTTTCCAGAAAGGCTTTTGGAGGAAGGTCATCTAGACCTTCGGGATAATCTTTAAGACACTAGGGCTTATTCAGAACGGCAAACCAGAAAGTGTCTACAATATTCACGCCTTCAAATTCGATGCGTGATGGACTGGTGGCGTGTGAACAGAAACTGCCGTTGTAAAACATCACAAGAAAATTGGCGGATTCACTATCGGAGTTTATGGGTCCTCTCCGATTAAGGAGTTGAGACACCCCCGCTTCAGCCTTAAGAGTTACCGATGCGCACCAAAATAGGCTTTTCCGGGTGGCAATAAAGCGTTTAGTAAGCCGTTGCTGATAATGAAGTCGATCTCCGCAAATGAACGACTTATAACGGTTACGAGTGACTGTGTGATCTTCCCAATCTTCCCCTAGTCTAGATAACGCACAAGTACCCATGTGCGTTGTTTCTTCAGGATTAGTCTTCAAGTACGACAACGTAGTTGATATGGCTGCTATTTGTGCTTCAGGGCTGTCACTAGTGTACTTACACTAGCAGCTGTTGGAGGGCGGTAATGACCTGTTAGCACAGTTCATCAGCATAGTGAAAGAAAGTGTCATTATCCTATTTTTGTGAAACCACACGGGTAGGCAGTTGATCAACATTCAGCTCATGAAAGTCTCCGCGGTTCTCATTAACCGCGTTGATCAGATTGGTGCCACAGAGGGAATCAAACAGAACGACTGCATGATCGCTTAGGCCTAGTAGCACGATTACCTCAAGATTACTGACCATTAAGTCCTCCTTGGTATGACTGTAGTTCAGACACAAGGGTTTCTGGTCATCCCTTCGACGCACGTAGCCTGATATATGTCCTGTGAAGCTCGACGTTTCAACAATGCAGAAGGGACGTGCTTGCATGGAATTCACAGAACTGATATGCAAGAATACTGGAAAATTTACTTTCGGTCGATACATGTCACCCATCTAGAGGATCCACTAAAAGCCTAGGGAGGTCATACTTTGCATTCTACTCAAAAGTAACTCATCTCTGATAAGACTTGTGGGTGGGGGACGATGAATAGCTTCTCATCTATCAACGATCCAATTTAAGCGAACCGGACGATTTGTCATATAACCTACTAAGTTATCATCAGCTTTGAAAATGCAGTAAACCTGCTTAATTTCTGATCACCCTTGATCCTAAGCTGAATGTCACTCAAATTTAGTCGTAGCCTTCGCACACAAATAGACATTCCAGTCAGCTTTTTTCAAAAGGAAGCACTGTAACGGGGGTTTGGCTTTTATTAGAGTTTGTCGGTAGTACATGACTGCGATAGTGCGGATTAAACCTACGGCTACGCTTTAATAATGTAACAGTGTTGATCACTACGGCATTGACCTCACGTAAAGCATGACCGAATTATCACATCCGAACGCCCAAACACTTTCGGTTGTGAGTAACGATTAAGTTGCCAGATCGTTTTACCATGAGGCAATTACCACTCGTTAACTCCAATCGAAAGCTTCTCGATTAGGACTTTCGGGACAGATCGAAATGTATGATTTCACTAAACATGCCAAGAAGGAATTTTAGAATATTGGTGCGTAGACAAATATTTGGTTATTTCCCACTCTCCTACATGTATTTAAGACACTTCCAGCGATTTCTCTTACGGCACCATTAATTAATATGCGCATCCAATTTTGAATGCGTTACATCGGTTTTTATGACATTCATACACTTTCGGAGGTTTATCATTTTCCGTGAGTATATGTTTCACCTTTGCAAACACTTAAAACGAGGGCAAAATTATGACGGGTTTACTGTTATGCATGTCAGGATATATCAAGTGCTAGATTTTGGCCACTTTGCCTTATTTTAAAAAATGTGCTTGTCATTTTTCAAACTAGTTTGTTCGCTTTTCTATTCTCCTTCTGAGAGTTGTATTGATTTTGCGCTTAGTTTTTTCGTTCTCCAGCTAATCGCATTCTAATATGTCCTTTAATCTTGCTTTGTCTGAGTAAGTTTAGTTCAGCCAATCCAATCCCGCAGCACTAAGTTCGCTACTCGCCATCTATCTCCACTATTAAAAAACCAATTGGCTGGGCAAATCCGTTTGTATTTAAACGATAATCTTCGGGCACTGCCACGGCACGTACGTGAGCATATCTCATAACTAGTGTTTTATTTACACACCGACACACGTTGTCCTCCGTTGAACGCCAACCACCGCAATCCACGATTTCTGTGTAAACCATGCCTTCTGATACTAAATTTCCGTTGGAGGTCTAATTGAATAACATTCAGAACTTACCGCGACTTCACACAGTTGTCACATTGCCACGGGGTGGAACCCATGAACGGTGTGTGGTGTACCTCTCGTTCATATCCTTGCTTCCCCTCTTTGCTGTCCTGTGTAGCGACCTGGGGGCTGTAGTCGCCAACACAATATGTCTTCCATCCGCGTTTAAAACATCCCGATTGTAAAGAGTTTTAAATTTCATTTCCTTGTTCCCTTTGTAGTGCATAGTGTAAGACACCACGGGTGATGAGTATAATGTCACCTTGCAGTTCAGTAGTGGGACCAATAGAATCTATCGTCCGGGCCACCAGTTTCACCTGCACCACCAGCCACCAACATCTAACAATTTCAATGAGTTTATCACTATACAGAGGGTATGCTCATCCTTCCAAGTACAAAACGTGTGAACTCTCTCGCCCTCTCGTTTCAAGACAGCTTTGGTCGGTACTAGAGGACATCTAACCATAAATCCTTAGAGATGAGCTGTTCTTTAAACAAGAGTGACGAAAAGATAAATAATCCGCCAGCTGTATCAGACCCTAACCACAATTTAAAAGTCATTAAACGGCGATTAAGACATTTGACGTGAAGTCGACCTACATCTAATACAACAACACAGGGGATACTCAATGGGCACAGCTACCTAAACAACAATTAGCGTTATCGGGGTCATTCCAAAGGACATCCCTTAATCTATCTGACCAACCGACAAACCATCATTCTTGGAAACCCTCATCGCGCCCCTATACCACATCGATATTAATGGAGTAACTGCTAATTACATCCTTTCCTTTATACCAGGAATCATCTTACAAAATACTTATTCCTGCCAGCTGACTACGTTCACAACCAGTTTACTACAAGATAACGATTTTCTGTTGATAACTTAGATCTCCGTAGCTTCATAACTACTCCTCCTAACCGTCACGTTATCGTACACTTTGAACGTTCACTGCTTTTTCCGACTCCCAGTTCTCACAACAAGTTACCAACGCATTGGTCACCTCCGCTTTAAACGCCCACTGCGGTCAACCCACGTTTAACATGTATTCTCCACTCAAAAATATCGCCGTTCTGGTCCGGTGGCAAACACTCAGCTTCATCGCAAGTCAATCTACCAGTAACCACAATTTATTTTCACTTAATTAGCTATTTTATTATCTATCCCGACATCCGAAAATCACCCAATAGACTCCTCTTTCATAAGCCTCATTCTATATTCAATGACAGTGAATCAGCTGTTAGGAACGCACTCTCCAACCACCCTTCTATCACAACTTACAAAAAAGTTCCCCCAAGGTGGGAACGATCTCCCACTCAAAACCGTGGATCACCACGCGTGGGGATGGGACAGTACCGAAATCTGTCCATCGTAAAGCAACATGGGGCCCACTTGTGTTTTGATTAACGTTACTGGTAAGCGGATAACCCAAAATATTCATAGAAATTCACAACATGATGAACAGGTGCAATAAGTCTGTTCAAGCGGTTTAAAAGAAAGATATTTTCGTTCTAACAATCTTAAGGGAATCATCTGTCAAATGACCTCAGTCACAAACTGAAGTCTTTCTTATCCCGCACTTACGCCTGGTTCAAACTACCACAAGACCATTTTTACATGATCGCAAAAGCAGATTGCTTAAATATTCTGTTTCTCATGTTGTCTACCAGATCGCTTCTAGTTGCAATGATGTTTACTCAAACAGAACGGATCGACGACTGTCTTAGCAAGTGACAGAACATGTCACGAAATGGTTAAAACAACTGACGTCTCGACAATCTCAAACCAGTGAACCCGTCGTTCAAAATCCCGCGCCGTCATCTGCTGGACACCGCAGGACAACAGGTCACCAAGTCGACCCACTTTGCTGATTCATAATATTGTTACACAATCAGAACCCGAAGCAAGTGGTCTTTGGCGAAGGTATGTCGATCACAGAGTTATATGCAGAAAAGTAGTTGAAATAACCCATCGGGTTGCCATGGTGTTGTGGACGTAATGGGGCGGAAAGGTGTTCAGTGAAGCACAATCTTTATTGTCCAACTTTCTGGTTGCCAAGGCTACGCGCGCTTGCGTTTGTGAATCAGAATTCCAGTCCACAACACCCCACGGTTTCCGCTCATACGTCGTGTGCGCTTCTGCATGGTTTATGTGTGTGATCGGCGTCTTCAGTCTGGGTGTTTTCCGCCTGCCATTCATCGTCCGTTGGTTCGGTCTTGTTGGGCGATAGCTCGTCCGGTCGCTCCAGCTGCCCGTAATCTATCCACTGGGTTTTAACTGTATTCTACGACCGCGTTGAGATATTCCATCGAGTGTTGGAATAATGGTGCTTTCGATCTGGTCATTCATCCCATTTTGCCTGCCATGTCTCGTACGTTGATCCGATGTCGTTGAGCGATTATTCGTCCGGTCGCCTGTGTTGTCAGTGATCCGCTCGCTGTGGGTCTTGGATGTGCCTCCTCTCTGTTGGGGCATTCCACCAAATGTTGAAATACTCACACATCCGTTTTGAGAATCCCCTACAATAATATTTGTATTCGTATTCATATTGTGTATGCCTCTAGTTGTCTGTCGTATATAACCTGCATGTTCTTACGTTTACGATTGATGAGATTAAACAAAATGTAAACTTATCGCAATATATTGTGGTGGACTGTCAGGCAGGAAGTGTGAGCATTCCAACTCCCGGCGGAATACCTCAACATAGGGGAGGTGCGTTCAAAAACCCACAGGGAGCGGATGGAGGACGGCGTGTGCGACCGAATGAGTCATCACTCGACCGGATCGGACCAACGGGAGAGACGTGCCAGTAAAGATAGGGTAGATGACCAAATTGAAGGCGTGATTATTCCAACACTCACAGGAATATCTCGACGCGGTTGTGGAGTACGGCCAAAACCCACAGTGGATAGACGGAGGACAACACGAGCGACCGGACGAGCCATCGCTCAATGAAATCGGATTAACGGACGAGAAATAGCAAGCGGTAAACCCCGGATAGAAGGCGGCGATCACACATCTAAACCGGGTAGAAATGCACAGGACGTGTGAGCGGAAACTGGGGGAAGTTGTGGACTGGAATTGTGATTCAAAATCGCAAGCGCACATGTGACATGGTAACTAGCAAGTTGGACAATAAAGATTGTGTTTTATTGGACGCATTTCCGCTAAAATATGTCGTCCATCTACTCTAAGTAGTTTGAATTGAAGCAGAGACATGGTTTGGTTACCAGGATAGTGTGCTCCCCAGATGTAAAACTGATCTTGAGTATCTGAGACTGTCTTGGTCACAAGCAAATGAACTCTATTAAGACCTCGGAAGGCTAAAATTTCTTGAAAGTAGCTTACATCAGTGTCATGTTTGTTTATGTGAATAAAAGATTTCGAAAATTTAGTGAGGAGAAAACTGCAGGAGAGTATACGAGAAGCCAGTGAAAAAAGCGCTTATTCTATCTTTTAAAGCTCATGCGTTTTACAGTCATTAGCAGATGTACTATATCAGATCACTGTAGCGCAATTTGAATTTAATTAATCGATCTGCCAGTTTCTAAAGTAGGGAACTTATTTTTGAAGAATATATAAAATTACCAAATATGACATAAAGGTTTCGATTAGGTAAGCAAAAAATAAGGTTATCAGGACACGCGAATCATGTGATGTTCTCCGAAGTAACATTTCGTACATTCCAATCACATATGGATGTGTTACTGATTTTAAACATTAAGGTAAATTTCCATAGGATGGAAGTCATGGCTTAAGGAGTTAGACAGACCAGCACGAAGATGAAACTTAAAACTATGAGGATGCTGGCTACCAGGGAAGCCGCAGCGTCAACGCAAATTGTTTCCGAACACACAGAGGGGGATGTTTACGCCTGAGAACCACAGCCTCAGCAGCCTGGAGGATGCGTCTCCCGTGTCTTCGAAAAATCACAGAGAATGTGTCACAAACCGTAACTCTGTCCTGCTTACATAAGGTGTTTTGTCACTGATGACACTGGGTGCTGTCTGTCGGCCTCTATACCAGCGTCTGGCGTTTATGGTTTTACTGGTGAGTAGTAGGGGATTTGGTTTATTTCAAATTGAACATCACCCACAATTGATCGCAGCTGTCGCATTCCCATAGACTTTCCAGTCG
>LUCH01006745.1:0-22101 GCA_013368495.1 Paragonimus heterotremus
TACGTTTGCGACTGATGAGAGTAAACGAAATGTTAACATATCGCAACATATATGTTATTGAAAGGAACCCAGTGTTTCAAGCTTAATAAACAATATCTCAAAGTATAAGCTAAGGTATGCTAGAAAACATTAGGCTTCCGTAATGAACATTCTATCTGCTTTTTAACCGGGGATGTGCACATATAAAAAACACGTGGAATGGTGATGCACAGCCCAGGAAACACCAAATTAATCAACATTCTGGATTCCCTAAAAGAACTTCACCTTGTACCAATAACGCAGCAGAAGCTACCGCGTAGTCCAAACCATTGCTTGCGTTGCATCGATACTGTCCAGTATCACGGGGTTGTGCGCCGCTTAGGACCAGCGAGTAGTCAAACCAAACTTTTTGTATTCGCGGTGTGACTTCCGGCATAATCAAATTATCATCTTTATACCAAGTAATGCGTAGATTATCCAATTCCATCGGATCGGTCTCTGCAGTGCACACGAATTTGACCACCTGATTCTCATATACTTGTGTATCGATCGGTGCCAGAACAATGCTCGTACGACGGCGGACCAGTAAGCGTCCAGAAGCTTTACGGCTACCGAATGGATTGGTTGCCGTACACTCGTATACACCGGAATCGGTAATAGCAACAGACTGAGGGAAAAAAACGATTCGATATTGCAGGTAGTTTTAGAAGTTCCAATGAACAAGCCAAATCAAGAGATTTCCAGATGAATCATCCAATGGATTTGTCATTTAATTACCAAAAGGTATTGATGACAAATCAAGGATTCAAAAGTAAAGGTTGAAAACCTAATACAGAATTGAATATGCTGGGTTTCGTAATCAAATCAGGTTCAACTCAGGATAGTCATACATGAAGATCATAAGGTCGTCAAAGTAAATAGCAATATTTCACATCGTCTGTACGCCGACATTCTTAGCCTCCACTTTATATAAACTAGATCATTAAATATTTGAGTGTAATTGCTTCGTGTAAATTAGCGCTTTCACAGATATGGCCATACATGTATGTACACTTGCTGATACAAATTTAGTTTCAAAGTATAACTAACGGCAAAAAAAGATGCACTACGGAACGTGTTTTTTATATAGTAAGTGGGGCAGTGGCCGAATTAGTGTCCACAGACCTAATGCTTACCGAGATAAGCAGATCTCCTGTCGGCAAGCTTTGATAACGACCACCGTTGATTGGTCGACCATCTTTGGTCCAGGAGATCACGGCCTTGGGTGCAGAGAAGGTCTGACAAAACAATGTAACCTGATGTCCATCCACTACACGATGATTTGACTGCGGTGGCTTGATAAAGTATGGCGGCTCGCGCATGACATTCACATAGGCATTCACAAAGTCGTAGCCAAACGCATTGGATGCATTGCATTGTATGACCGCAGTGTCTTTGATAGTCAAATTGTACAGCAACATCATCTTTTGAAGGACAGAAAACATAATGAAGTGCCGACAAATTGGTTAATCCGAAACACTTAACTCAATGAACATACAAATGTTAATGGTTTGACGAGCATACGACATAATAGTTTCTAATGAGTGCCGCAGTATTCCAGGGAGCGGTTCACGTTTTGTTCAAGGAAAAATAATGCCAACAAGATAGCCTACTCATCAGTAGTCTAAAGAAACGACTAAAATGTGTCGCATAGTAAACTACTGGTAATAGAATTCGGGGGATACATGAACTTCTCAGAAATCGGATATATTACATATATGATGTTGGGAATGGGTTTTAAAAAGCTGTATATATCTGATGAAACGGTGTTTCGGACCACTTTATAGCTAGATAGGAAGACAGAGACAACCAGCTCGGAACCAACATAGTTTATACCCGATCTTACGTAATTTTTCAGACTCCATAATCACAGTACTGTCAGGTATAAAGGCGTGGTAAGTTGTCACTTGCTGGTTTGTTTGCACAGTAAACACAAGTTGCTACCACTTACAGGTTACCTACAGCCTTATTCAAAATAATGGGCGTTTCTAGGGTTCGCAGTGTTCCCCTTCATCACGGCGTGACCTGGTCTGAAGAGGCTTCTGTACCTAGAGTGAAGTGTTACCAATGAAAAAAATTGCCGATTGTGCACAAACTGTTCTAAAATTATGAATGTTCAGTCAATCTCAAACGTATTCCAATCAATGGCATCCTACCCTTTTTGTATTATTGTCCTTCAATCCACCTCACATTTACTTATCCCAAATTAACCAGGTTATTCAATTTGATCCTCGTCATCTATCGATCTGACTGCGAATTGGTAACATGCAATTCCCGGCCCCGAATTCTTGAGGTTTATATGACAAAGTCAAGGCTGAATTTTACACCACCATGTCACTGTGTCTAGAAGTTTGCCGTGTTGACACTATCAGTATGCTGACTTCGTTTGCCGTTATCCCTGCCCACTTTCGCTGCAGTAATGGACCCGAAACGAAGAAACCGCACCTGTTCGTAAGTGAACAGCACTGTTGACCTCAATCCAATGCAATCGCAATGCGACATGATCAGAACTCAAGGTTAGCTAAAGAAACGATTCTATTTGTAATAATGTATCTCGGATTGACACTGCCCAAAGTGGCACATCCTAGAGCACCGCTTAAACCGCGACCGATCAGGAACCACTTAGTATATAGCGGGTAAACAAGGAAAACTAACTGGAAAAATGGTCCGCTTTTACACCCAAGACAACAATGCAGGCCAAATACCAGGGTGCATACACACGTGATGACACAACAAATTTCGACGGTGTTGTTGTTGGTAGCTCCGGCTGAGGATTTAGGTATTGGGACGTTTGCTGAGCCTGGAACTTAGGTTTGCAAACGTTTCATCACCAAACGAGGTGACAGCATCAGTGCGCAAGTATTTCAGCGTACAGGTTTGTGTGCTCAAACACTTACGTACTGAAGACGTCACTTGGTTTGATGATGAAATGTTTCCAATCCGAATGCCAAGCTTGGTGAACATCTCGAAACAAAGTTTTGACGGGCTCCGCACAAGATAGCTTTCGTCTTATGACAAGCCTGTTCCAATTTCGTCCTAGAAAATCATTGTCTCAAACTAGAGTTCACCTCTTGCTGAAACTCAACAGCGGTGCACAGACATTTTGCGATAGGTCCATGTTTTAATGAGACAGTCGTGTTAACTGCGGCCACGCTGGACCCACATTAGATATATGAAATCGTCCCTTAAAAAACTCAGCCACATACGCCTGTGAATAATAGTCAGCATATCTGGATGTGAAAGCTACCTTGAAATGTGCATGGTGTTCAATTTATATTGACCAATTTCACAACAAGTCGTCAGAATGACGGACTGGAAAAGAGACTGCGGTTATAAACGTCTTAAATGCGTAGTTGCTTATTGAGATCAGGTAACACAATCTTTAGATTGGTAACTATTCTGGGTATCATCGATGGCAGGATATTTCTCAGGTTGCATACGCAATGGAGTCATCACAAGACTGTTGATTCTAATGCGGAGTGTCAACTGACGTTTTCCAGTCCAATAAAGTGCTATCAAATCAGACGGATTTATTTGAGCGACTTGGCTCTCTGTCCTAACATAAGATGAAAAAGACTGACGTGAGTGGCTTGGATTCACTCAGCACACAACTTAATGAGGCACAATAAATATCAGCGCTCACTGACCTGTCATAGATTAGGTGTCTTCAATCTTTTGCGTAGGGGTGCGCACAAATTCCAATTACGTACTTATATTCAATTTATTACCACTTATCGAAGTATACGTAAACTATGAGTATAATATTGAAAATAAACCAACAGTGTGTACAATATATTGACTACGAGGGACATGAAACAGATATATATATATATATATATATATATATATGCGCCGTCTCATTTTTGCCGGGTTGTAGCTGCAAAAATAATTGACATAATCTCTTAACTGGTTGTTTGCTCAACATCCATACACTAGTCATTTTCTCTATCACTTCCAATAGTAAAGTGTAATAACCCTTAAACAAGGGACCCCTTATCAACAGCTAGCCCTCGTGCAACAGTCGGTCCAGTTCGACTCCGAAAATTTACTGTGGGAAGACAGGAGAAAATCATCTAAAAAAACCGTATTGTAAGAAACATTATAAAAATGTATGGCTCTTATTGAGCCACAGTTTAAATATGGAGAACACGTTTTGCTATAGCCTATAAATATGGAGCAATCTATGTTCCGTACAACTGTTCTCATACAGTTAGTGTCGAAATCACAATTCTGTTCTTGTCCGTAGTCCCTCCATCCGGAACAGTACGCCTTCAGTATCCCGCTTTCCAAACTACTGTGTTAACTCAAATTTTACAAGCAGCATACTATCATTTGTGTAGGCTAATCATAAAACTGGAAATGCGTGGGCAATCCGTCATTCCTAAAAGCCATTTACTACCGTTTACTATCCGGGACAGTAAGAACTCCAGGGTAGTACCATACATCCACTGATGTCTGAAAGTCAACAATGTTAAACCAATATTAAACAGAGTTTATTTTTACTGATTCTGGCCCTACATATACAGTAGTCAAAGTATTTAACGTGCAAAAGCATTCTCAGACGGTTTAGTAAATCCGCAACAATTAAAACGACGTACTACTTACATTTCCGCGTAGAATTTTACGCACACCATCAACATATATTGATGGATCTTGTCCGTTTACGGTCCAACGAATCTGCGGAGCAGGAATACCGCTTGCGTTGCATCTGAAAATCACTGAACCGTTTACCGGTACAGTTACATCCTCCGGCTTTTCTGTGAAAGTGGGTGGCACTGAAATAGGCAATCGCAGGTCGGGAATGAGAAAGAGTTAGGTTCAACAGCATCAAGCTTACCGTCTCACCATCAGTATTTTGGTAGATTTTCAAATTTACCGAAAGATAACAAGGACACACAAAGAGCTACACTGTTTGAGCCTTGGCTACATTTTAAGTCTAAAGTGTAATACCTTTCCTCCATGAATTAAAAACATTAGTGCTATTACATTATACCCATTATGAAGTAAGACTTTCCCCATGCATCACTCCTCACTTACTGCAGTGTCATTGTAAGTGGTTACTAGTCAGCAGTGCCTGTAACCAGATAAAAAATAAGACGAAACCTGAATCCATGGGACAATCTGTTGCCCAAAAAAACAGACCAAATGAGAATTAACAACGCGCGCTCACTATTTACTAATAATCCTTTATACAGAACGCGAAGCAGTTGGCGTCTCATAATTAGATGTTCGATATCCGAACGTATCGGCTACCTTAACGGCTACCGGACTCGAGGTAATTACTTGAACTGTTTAAATTTTGCTTACATATCGTTATCGAAAAACTAGCTGACCTTATTTGGCTTTGTGGTGAATGTAGGGAAGTGTGTACCATAGAGACGAATCAACAACTAGTGCACCCGGATTTTATTTGGCTGTTGGAAGCGATAGCATCCAACACGTAAATCTGTTCTTCATACAGCGAACAGTTGATTCGGTGTTCTCTAACATAACTGCGTTCTATTCGTTAGAATTGTGGAAGTGGTTATGCTCAGAGAAGACCTATCACTTCATTTCCATCACAGTAGAAGCGAGACTTCCGAAAAAGAGTGCACTGTTCAGGTGACATTCTGAACGCCTGTGTGCCGTTGGCACATAGTTGATGTACGGATACAAACTTACAAACAAATCACGACCACTCCTGTTGGTTTTTATAACCACTTTGGTCCGTAAGGTTAATCCAATAACACATAAGCCAATAATCTCAAAATACACATGGCGAAAAGTATAACAAATCGAGCACGCAGAGGTAGTCTACGGGGTTAATGATGGAAAAATTGTTAAAGCGAATCAAGTGTTCAATAAGCAACGCCTTTAAACGATAGGCACAGACTGACACGATGGGGACTGTAGCCAACAAATCTAGAGCTACCTTCTGTTCACGAGTCCCGATGTTGTCGGTCAGGACTTATCCAGACCCCGAGGGGTCATGATTATCACAGATTAGCAATAGCACCTCAGCCAACATCTATTTCTATCCTAAATAGCAGCTAATTCAGCCACGAGGACTAATTTTACGAATGCAATTATTTTGGTTTGACAGGGCCAACGGCGAGGTTCATAACAATGTCAATAGTTTTACCTATTCAGACGGAGGCGGGTGATCAAATCTGAATAAAAAGCGTCCGACCCAGTTCATTGTAACTCATCAAACAGCTGGCTTTACTGATAATTTATGTGATAAGAGCTCGACAGTTGATAAAGATGTCTCTGAATCCCACGTTCGAGCGATTTTGAGAACGTGGGTAAACTTTGAGATGTAATGTAGGAGCGAACCACTGTGTAAAAAGTTTCATTATTTCGTTAGCGTGTATTAGTCCCGAAATATACAGACGTATTATCGGAACATACTAAAAGAATTATAACTGGCACATGGTTCGTTTTCCAAACGAACTGGAGTGCAATATTGTGTGTAGATCGTTGCTCGTGGATCGCATACTTTTTGAAGCGTTGCTTTGCATAGAACTTAGAAGTATGACTTTAAGGAAAACGGAAATAGACATGATCATAAAAATGACTTTCGTGCATTTTTACGAGTACATTTCAAGGCAGATTTTCTGAAGAACTCATCTGCGACAGCTACCAATTGACAATTAGATGGTTGCTACATAAGTGTCAAAGGGTTCTGCCAAACGCCTGTTAGCATAAACTCAGCTGGAAATCCGGAGTTTAACGACGGTTTGTTTATCGAATTATGGACTATCACTTGACGTCGAAGGTCATTCGCTGGAATGATGCGACAAATTACAACGCGTTCTGTTTGGGTTCGATACAATGTTTAGCGAAAGGAACACAAGCATGCCTTTCTGTAACGAATAATCGCGACCCTAGTCTCGTTATATTGGTGTCAAAATCATTTGTGGATATTAAAATGAGACAAGCACGTATTACCATTCCAGAAGTCATACAGATGATCCAGCCATAGGCTGTGAAGTGGGATGAGGTTTTGCAGAATTCAAATTTCCTCTCCATATTACTCAACAACACACATTGACGATGAGGTCTTGTGTCTCTATTGCTCATTCAGAAGTTTCCGACAAATCGAGCTAACCGCAGTTAAGTCACGCGTTTTTAAACTACTCCAACTCTTCATGCACCCTTTTCAAACACAACTCTCGTTTTATCGAACGTGTTCCTTTCAAGTCTTCAGGTGTTAACAGGACAGTCAACGAAATGCCCAACCCATTAGTGAGGTATCTATAAGCGCTTACATACGTGTGCAGTTTGTATATTCTTTTTCTGTGTGCAGGTCGTGCACCATTGATACGTGTCAGTACTCTGCAATTCAAGCTACACACAACACACACGTTTACGTATGATGGTCATGCATAAATTTGTTGAACTTTGTTTGTTTCCTTGGGTTTGTTTGAAGACTAGTGCATGATTGTATGAGACCGCCTGATCAGACTGTTATTTGTTATGGCGAGTTCTCATGCACATGAGCAATTTTCTTGGAGAGTAATGGTTGTATTTTCCGGCAGTTACATACAAGCCGGAAATGGTGAGTCTGCGGATTGCATGGCACACAAAATCGATATCGTCACACCTGGCTTTTTGCAACTTTTTTTACCTGTAGCGCTAAATGGAAGCAGCCTGAGTCTGGATCCTCACAATCGAGGCGGGAGATGTTGTTGCCTACTAGCACAAGAAACTGGACTAGCAGGCTACTAGCCGATACGTTATGTGAATCGAGATAAACAGAACTAAAATATAGAGGGAAGAGTTTACAACGATAACAGTCGCAAGGGATGTCTTCGAACTTTTCTAAATCAACGGAAGATCACGACGCCTAGGTCGGCAATTATTTTGATATGTAACATTACACCGTGTCACACTAACCTGGGAAGTGTAATCACTGAAGAATAACTTAACAGAAGAAAATTATTATGACCAAGGCTTTGGGTACCCAAATTAAATATGACCTAAAACGTCCGGATCATATTTAATATAAGAGTCAAAACTCAGGTTAGTAAACAGATATTCTCAAAATGTACTAAGCCAACAACAGTGAAGAATAGGAGCCGAATGGTATATGCAATATCACCGAAGAGCAGTGCTAACTTTTTCCGTCACGCCAAATGTTGCAATATGTCGGCGATGAAAGATGAAACTGTGGAGTCAAAATCGTGAACAACTAAGTGTTTAACAAATGAACGAGGTGCTATTCAAGACAACCACAAGTTAAGATAAGTTCCTATTTGCCGTAAGCTCTTACTGATAGCTGGTTAATACTTCGGCATGTATAAGCTGAATACTTAAAAACAAGTAAGCAAAAAATGAGCATCAACAGTGGATGAGAACAAAACTGAAAACTGACTGTCATGTTTGGATCGGGCAACTGATGTGATTATGAACTTAACCTCAATAATGTCGGATATTTTTAAGTTCACTCCGATCTGTACCTCTTGGTACACCTGTTATGAAATGGTAGACAATATGACTTAATATATTCGTTGGAATATGCTTGAGACCGATTGATGATCTCAGAACAACTTATAGACAATTGGTAATTTGGTTTATTAGTGACGTTTCAATTCTTGCCTGCCTTAAATATTACTAAATATTACTAACTGGTTTATCTGATATGAAGAAGCTTCTATGTCAGAAGTGAAACGTTACCAATAGACCAAATTACCGATTGTTCACAAGTTGTTCTAAAATTGTGAAGTAACGTCCTCAACAGTGAGTAACCAATGAGTTGATTGCATCAATCAAAGTTGACCTCGGTAAAAACGGATCTTTTCTGAAGAGCACCATGCAAAAAGAAACATATTTCACACGTTCCTGGCTGAAAAGGAGCAGTGTGGTTACCGGAGCACGGGTTGCATAGAACAAAGATTTATCGATACCTTTGAAAATGTCGATCGCACTTTTACAAGTTTCGGGAGTAATTGAGTCAGCCAGCCACGCCAGTTCATAAAATAACGAAACTGCTTTTGATGAATGACTCGCAACTCTTGAGTGCTCAGAGAAAGCAATACAGTTAGCTGTTTAATAAGTTGTGAGGGATCAAGCCAGAAATCCGCTGCTTATCTCGTTCTAATTGGGCAAAGCCATTAACTCCCCCAAGTAACTTATGTCGCTTGGAGGGTGAAATTAATCGAAACAAATTGCTTCAATGGGAACAGCTAAGAAAAAAGGCATGGTCCGGTTAAATGAAAAGGACTGAAAGAATTTACGGATTGTTCACCATAGGTATCAGTTTTATGTCGTCAGCTCAACGTTTTGTCGGCGATTTCTTTAGGAACACATAGATTTAGCGATGAAGTGGCAAACTAGAAAACGTAGACATTATATACATATCGGGAAATTCTCCTGTGTCTTTATAACACCACTTTTCCTCGGTATCTCTGTTAGTATTACGCTTTACATAAATTATGAAATTAGCCTAGTAAACTCACTGAAACAGAATGCAGGTTAATGTTGTTTAGCATGAACTACTTTCAAAATAATTAAAATGTCAGGGAAATGCTTGAAATTCGTTTGAATTACCTTGAACCAGGACGGTGTATTGTGAGTTAACAGTTGTGAGAGTCTGTTCATTTGAGCCTTGACAACGATATTCTCCTGCAGCCTCCAACGTGACCGGATTGATTTCGAGCATCGTTCCCAGATTTTTCACCACTACATTCGGTAGCTGGATGGATGCGACATTATGAAATTTTAAGTAAAATTTTGTAACCAAACATTCAAACCTATAGTTTTGTCTGATTGTTTAAGAGCAAGTGTTCCAGTGGGGATGAAGTGTGCTTGAAAGACTGACGGAAAATGCGAGGACATGTGTCCAATAATGCTCACGATTCCAGATAAGTAGGGTAATGCTGTGTGTTACACATCTCGCAAAGGAGAACTAACTTGTAGCAGTTTTATTGGGTGTAAAAATGTGCAACAAAGCTCTTGTCATCGACAGAATATCAATTTTTTAAAACCGACGCATACCTGACATGCGACCACAGAAAAAAAGTAAAGACAAGTCCCAATTTGAAGACAAAAGATAAAAAATAAGGTTTCATACACAAGGGCCCTGTTTCTTAACTCGAACAGCTAACTTTTTGGTCCCTCACACCATGAAAACACAAACACCTAGTGGCACGCGAGAGTGAGGTGGTACATGCAGTACAGCTTCCTGTTCCACCTAATTTGCTGCCTTCCCTCTACGGACAACTCAGTCAAACCCGGCTAACCTCCACATTTGCAAAGGTTAGTAGACGTGAATGTGCGAGATCAAAGAGCGCCAGTATGAGAAGTGAACCGAACCTGTTATGGCCGACACACAGATAACTGTTTCCAGTTCTGTGCGCTATGTCACCATTTTGCCGCCTCGAACCGCACGAGCAGAGTGAGGGGATAGTGGCCGCCATCTCTGGTTCATGGTTCAACCACTTTAATGTATGCATCAATGCCGACTGAATGAATGAATCCGTTCGTCTCACATTACCAAGTCTCAACCATCTAGTGACATCAGTGGATATCCGTAGGTGTTACTGGTGTAAATCTACACAGAACTCACTGGTCGACTATCCGAAGAAAGTCTGCATCCTCAAAGCTGAGCGAACACGTTTCGCAGTCGTATGGTACCATCGTTGTCACAACTGTGCTATATGCTTAAGCAATGTCTACCCGTCATTAGAGATTGCCTAAATTTGTAAAGATTACCCGAGTCTCGTAGCTACAATATTCGGTTTCACTTTCTATATACTTAATTCCACTGAGTGGTCTGCCAAATACCTGAGCTTATCAACAACCTCCATGAATTTACTGTTTACTAACAGATCAAGGCAACTGCTGCTTAGCTTAAGAAGTGATTTGTATTTTTAAGCTGCAAGGCGCATTCCAACACGTCTGGCAGAATGAGAAGACTGCTTAACGTCAGCTGAACTACTAGGAGGTTGATATACAAAAAACACATTATCATCAGCATACCGAGGGTTAGTTGGCCTTCCACCCCGCAGGAAGTTTATGCCGGCATCTTGTGAGTGCCGTGGAGGGTTTCTCATTAGTCTGGTCAAACCATAATTGCGCATAATGGGGAAAGCAGACAGTTTGACGTGCTTCGCTCCTGGTGTGTAATTTGCTGAACAGATCTTAGTAGGCTTTAACCTGAACAGAGGTGTGTGAACAGTTCTAATCGTTCATCGCTGAATTGCTCCAATGATCTTATAAAAATTCCTCCAAATTCACCCAGTCAAAATGCATCAATTAAAAATAGAAATTCAGATGTCATCTTGCTAATCGATGAGGTTATTCATTGTGTGATGTTCAAAATGGGAGCGATACAGTTGACTGTCATGTTATTTTAGTGTTAAACTACTTACACCAATTGGTTCTTTACCATCTTTGAACCAAGTGTATTGAGGTTCCGGAAATCCACTATAGATACACTTTAGACGTAACACATCACCAACCACAGTGACTTCTGTTCTGGGTGTTCTGTATAACGTCGTCAACTTGTAGTTTGTCTTTAGGGAAACAAAAGAAGGGAACAGATCGTGAACGCAAGAATGTTAGCAAGGAAAACATCGAACATCTACTACCTAATCTAGTTGTTGGCTTGAAATGAACAATAATCAACCAAGTACAACGTGCGTCCAATGCGACAGAAACATCGATTCCACACAAAAATCTCTGGAGTAAAGGGAGGCAAAAGTATAACACATCACTGCTTCTCCGCTGTGAGTCAACCAACAAATCCGTGCACTCACTTGTTGACCATAAACTTGCAGCCTGTACGATGGTCCGTTCTTCTGATGCCTCAAAACCTCGTTGTTGGCGACACAGGTGTACAGTGTGTTGTGATCTTCTTGAATCACAGCAGCGATGTAGAGGTAACCTTGAATTGCAAGAGCAAATGAAGCACAGAAGCTGGTTGAGGGCCTTCATACAAATCTAATCATGAGCGAGATTACGCACTTACCTGTAAGAAGACCAGCACACAGTCTTAAAAGTTCCTAGTGAATAAGTCAAAGCAAATTCCAAGAAACGTTGGTTTACGCTTTAACTAATCAGATATAGAGATCAAAACAAATATATCTGTCCGCGAATTTCCACAGAATAATTAAGAAGGTAGTTAAGACAATGTTTCTCGGATCACTATTTCGTACACTCTGAAAGAGATGCATTCTGCCTTTTCCTAAGTTATAGTCATCCAATCCTATCAGCTCGTCTCTGTTAATGTCCAAAGACAACTAGTGTTGATATTTATGTCATTTTGACATTTCAGCCTCATACGACAATGAAACATTAGATGTAATCCTCCATCTGTGTGTGAATAGTTTTTGTGGCTTTATCTGTCTCCCGGTGTGCTTGCGTTGCCCTTATAGTCTAGTTACATGTACGTTTTCGTTCAAAATATATGTGCTGTTGCTCCGAAAGACAATGCATGATTTATGTCTACTGGGTCTTCTGTCAGAAAAGGTATATTTTTTAGAAGATTTCATATAGCAATAATTGACGTAGGGGCGGAAGCGTTTATCTACCGGATTCTCTGGAAAACCGTGATGGGGTCCGTCGCCTACCTGGATTGGGTCCTCGTGATCACTCAAATCGCTAATTGGAAACGCTTTCCGAGATGGCGGTGTGTCGCGGTCAGTGGCGTACCTGTATCCGTATCATTTCTAGTTCTTCCACTTAATCTTCTTTTAATAATGTTCAGTCTTCTTAGTAACGTCTTCTTCTAGAACATTCCACGTCACTGTTGAGACCAGCGGCGGCCATGAGCCACAGTAATTCTTCCTCAGGCTCATGACTGCTATGCTGCTGCTGCTGCTGCTGCTGCTGCTGCTGCTGCTGCTGCTGCTGCTGATGATGATGATGATGATGATGATGATGATGATGATGATGATGATGATGGTCGTGACGTTTAAGGTGATTTGCTACTGTCTTAACTCTTCAGTCGGATGTAATAAACTTTGAGAAAGCGGTTTATTATGCTCATAGACACAGTAAACAGTCACATAATCATTTTTACATCATAGGACGTCTTAAGTAGTTGTCTGATTTAATGAATGCTGAAACCGTTTATACTGCAGTTGAATCAAAGTAGCTCATATAAGGGGCTTACAAAAACCATTGTGAAAGCCGTCTGCAAACAACCTTACCATTAATATCAGTTGCTCTTCTGTTAGTCTCTTTGATATACTGTATTTGCGCGTTCTTTTCCGTTTGCCATGTGACAACTGGAGGGGGATACCCGAGAGGCACATTACATGGTAGTTGTACTGGCTCTCCATACTGTGCCACAACAATTTTCGTGGCGTATTGGTCAAAATTTCCCAATTCTGCAAAAACAAATATGCACTGATATGAGAATGACAATGTCAGCAAACTGAATTACAACAGGATTTATTACAAAACTCCTATACTCTGGCAACAAACCACCCGATCGAAGTAAGTACTGGCATGTTAGAGCGGACAGACTTGAAGATTCGAAAGCAATTTAGAAAACTGATTCGCGGTGGCTAACTTAACCAGGCTGGCTACATAATGGCACTTCACTTGAAGTCATTACTTCACATTTTTCAGTGCCAAACTGTTCAGTAGACAAACGCCCTTGATACAAACTCCTCATAACTTCACACACACCCCTTGTAGAATGGGAGACAGAGTTCTAGCAGACAGACATTAGTTCGAAGTAGTTGTAACACCACAATGACTGTAGCTCATTTTTATTCTCAGAAACGAAACGGATATTACAAACTAAAATTGAACAAGGATTTCGTGCAAAGGTGATAGGTTTTAAATGAATTCATTCGTATCCGAAATGTCGCTATTTTTTACCATGAACAGGGACAGATCAGTGTGTGCTGCACGCTACTTTTAAAGATAAATATACCTAACACAAAACTCTATACAGTCAAACTTGAGTGAAAACATCACTCTCGCACAAAGCCACCTCGTTAATGAGGTCACTTTTTGATTCACCGAATCAGCGATTAAGACAGATCCATCTAAGGTGACCACCGCACCATAAAATCTGTTCCCACGGTCACACGCACACCAGATACTTTGAGAGTGGTGCCGTGGTGACCTGCACAAAAAATGGAAGTCCCTTTCAACAAGCTTGTACCACATGTTCCACCGAAAGCGAGTCGAATTCAGACACGCAATAGCTAGTTTTTCCGAAATAGTCTAGCTTACGTATGACATGGAAGGCTGGCTGCCTGACAAGACCAGAAGTTTCGACGTCTCGGTTAAACCGACAATAGCAAATGAGTAAATAACACTCATTCAGTTCACTCGTGATTTAAGGGCTTTACGTGTTAAGTGAACACGTATGATCGATAAGCCTGCACGTGTAAACTTTGCAAGCGATCGGTAAAGTAATAAGTAAAGTTCATTCGGTAAGCAACACTCTAACTCAGAGCTGCCTACTCAAACACCTGTGAATATCTCTTGCGATAAATAAAGTGGGCAATCGATATTTTCGGTTAAAGTGGTGCATCTAAAAGTGAATGATGTTGAAATGAGCCAGCGTCGGCTGTCCGAAGAGTAAGATGTCGGTAGAAAGCACGCTCACATACTCAACTGCAATAACTAAAGCTACTTCGGCACTGAGGAGCGTGGTAGAATCTTTCAAAAACCCTGGGATACTGTTGCAATTAATATTGCTGTTTAGTTGTTTTTAATGTTGCTGACTTGTAAATATTTTGATTTTAGGTTTTATAGTGTACAAACAGAGACTGTGTGACTGCTGATAAAAGGTTTCGAAGCATCTAGCAGGTGGCTGGTGTAGGCAAATAATATGGGGGTATATATTTGATGCTGAGAGCTGTGACAATAATCAACATTATGAATGCAACAGAATAGACGGCACATCAACGGACCCATATTCGCAACCTGAGTATATAAACTGTGGCGTCCGCACTTTGTATGAATATGCACCTTTCACGTCACGGACTTTAAAGTCTAGCTTGCAGTACAGCTGGATCCCACGGGTAATGTTAATGGCGAAAGTTGGGTGAATCTGTTCCATCAGCAAATCTCCCGAAACTGACCATAACCCTCCATCTAAGGATCGTCTCGATGAAGTCCGTGGGGATTTCTTCTCGATTTGCCACGCATAAGGGATCAACCCTGAGCTCTCAATATCAGGCAATTTGAATTCTTAGTCCCAGCGAACAGAATTCATCCGTAGTTGGTATCTGTAGTAACTACTTGCAGTAGACTCGATTTTCGGTGCAGTGAGATACACCGCTCACAGAATGGTTAAGATATTCAGTCGCATTTGAGACTGGAACATGAGCGCACCGATGTTATCATACTCAACCCCGTACGTATGCATAATTGTAAATCGAACAGTACACAACTGCTGTAACCAAATTGGCACATTCGCTTGACGGAGATAGGTATGACAGCCTGAGGTAACAAAACGTCTCGGGCACTACTCGTAAACCAGGTTATAAACATCTTCACGTCATCAACGACTGGCATCTCAAAGGTCGAGTAGGTTAATGACATTTTTTGGGTGTACTTTATTTTGACATTCTTGGTTCATTACAATTACGATAAAGTTTGTCTGTCTTCAGAGCTTGATCAGACGATCATAACCTGTCTGCGGATAAGCCTGAACGTGCAGGTGACAGTTACTGATGATAGTTATTAGGATACTAGGGCGATTTTTACCAGGAAACAGACCGACATGCTGGATCAGCAAACAGTGTGTATTCAAACTAGACAGTCCGTCAATACGAAACAATGTAAGTCATTGCTTCCAGCAAAAGGCTACGAAGAAACCGGCTATAGAAAGTCAGCAATCCATTGTTTCCACATTCAGTGGCAAAGTACTACTAAATTCTAAAGTCTTTTCGGGACAAACTCTAAACAACACTCTGTACGTTCCAACGTTTACTGATTAGCTCCGTTTGTGTGAACCACAGCTGGGAAGCGCCGATTGCTACAACTCTAATAGGAGCACACGAACTGTAGTGGCCACCTTGGTAAGGGCCATTAACAATACGTTTCTTGAACATCTCGAGAGTAGTAACCTCTACGACTTCCACCGAAAGAGCGTTCCAAATAGGGCAAATTTGGACCGCAAGATCGTGTTGTCTGCAGCGCAAGTGACTACGCGTTGTATCCAGTCTAAAATTGTATACTGTCAAGCTGGTGGTCTCCGCCACCTTGAGGGGATTTCGATTGGGATGTTCCTTTGTGGTCATGACTACAAAGTCGAAGATCATATCTACCACTAGCCATCGGTAAGTCATTAAGAAGAGGTTTACGAGCTCCAACAAATCTTTATAAAAGCACTAGTACAAACCTACAACTCTTAGTTGCATGCTGCTGCACAGATCCAAAGGTGTCTGTCGTTTTTAAGATATGGAGCGCATGCCTGTATGTTTATCCACTAGAGTACCGAAGATGCGCGTGAAACATTCTCTTGGGAATTTCCTCGGTAGTCTAGTGAGCGCTCTCAATTTGCCATTAGCCTTCTTTGCCGGTGCCAACGTATTAGTGCTAGAACAGGTTTGTCGAAAGCAACGTCTCAAGGTCCTTTTATTAAGAATAGTAGTAAGTGGTTCCTCACTAATCCGGTAGGTCGTGCCATTCTCGTGCCGTAAACGCAAGGTTTTCGACTTACTAGTATTGAACAGGATACTATTGTCTACCAACAGCCGATGTACTTTGACAAGATCCTTATGTGTGAGAGAGAGCAGAGTCTTCAGAGGAGCGCAATATATGCACACATGAGCAAGGGGTATTGACTAATAGCTGTCAGGTCTTTCGCAAATAATAGGCATAACAAAGGCCCAGTGTGGATCTTTGCGTGAAATCCATGGAAGACGTCAAGATGACAGACAGCTCGACGTTGGCGATCACAGAATACGTCCTACCTGATAAGTAGTGTTGAACCCATTTACAAAGGTGGTTATCGAGGTTCATAACTGATGCCCTACTAAGTAGAACACAGTATTTCACACTGTCGAAAGCCCTAGTAGAGTATCCAAAAACAGCTACTTGGCGGCGCTCTTTCAAACCCGTGGTTCAGGATTTTACCGCAACCAGCAATTTGGTGATGCACGAATAACCTTGTTGGAATCCGTAATGATAGAGTCGTGTCCTTATGCTAACATCTACTGCGCTTTCTATAACTTTTAAGACACAGGAAAACAGAAATACTTGGTAGCTGTTGTTTGCATCTGTTCTGTAGCTACCTTTGTTGATAGGTACCTCTAAGGACCGAGAACGGTATCTCAAATATATGACTGTCGAAACAGCGCCGAAAATGGAGCAACTGGCGTCGCAGCATATCCCTTAAATACGATGAGCGGTAGGCTATCGAAACCTGGCTTAATGAACTTCATAGTATACCACGTGATTTAAGCTAATGTTCCCACCTGACATTAGGGGTGTGGTTACGGCGTTAAATTAAGTCACACAGTTTATTGTAACAACCTGCCTGCGACATGATGTGTGAAATAGTTCCAAAACTCATAGTTACATATTGTACCTAGGCTAATAAGAAAGTTCGTATGATGTAGACCGTCCGATTGTTTGTCCGCATGCCATGTGACGGTGTGGCGCAAACCCAAACTGCGCACTTCCGGTTTACTCGCCCGTCGACGGCCGGTCTCTAGTCTCCTTAACTAGCTTGCGTGTCGGTCCCATTTATAGTGCTATAACAGACATTCTGTAAGTTTAGTCGAATAAATATTCGGTCTCTGTGCTCAGTGGCCATTTTGCATTTCGCCTCTGACAAATTCGTACCTGGGAAAGATGATTTAGTGCACTGTGCAATAAATTGTAATAAGATTGATTAAGCGTTAAATACGCTTACCATATGCGTTGATGAGAAAGGGGAAGGATGGATTACTACTTCACACTTTGTCTTGCTAAAGACAGGGTCCAACTGATATTCTGATGACGCAAAATGCATGCAGCATATTTTAAAGAAATACCTCACCGAATTAAAAAAAATACACAGGCACCGTATTGAACTAAATCTGGGCGTTGACTATAGCTACACGGTCGTAGTCTGGGAGCACAGTAAGTTGCACAAAGCGTACGCGATCGCTTATATTGCTGCAGGTTTAAAATGACGTATATTGACTTCAACGGTCCAATGAGTCCTTTATATCGGCCAACTTCAAACTCCATCCCACTAAACCCAGATAAAATTAGGTCTTGTAAAGATGCACTTTTTGAAAACCAAAAGGAGTATTTTCAGTCATCCACCAAACACTCCGCGTAATTAAACGGTCTCTTGAAACTTGTTTTAGAAACGATAAGCAGTAGTCTATTTCAACTGACCCAAAGATGCAGATGTAAATTTATGAAGTTTTGTGCAATTTACTGCGCTCACAGACCGCCACCAAGTAGCCATAGCTAACACCCTAAATCTGCCCAAGCAGCACACAGTCCCATTTTTGATGGGGCAGAATGGGGCTTCGTAAATGAGTTGGCTTCTTTCAGGACAAATACACGACATTATCCCATGCTATTTACTTCTTGCGATTCCTTTATTTCTGTTGTCAGTTTTGGTGCCTATATGTTAACATGTGTCATGTTTTTGTTCTGTTTAAATGCATCACTTTCACATAACTAATTGAGTTCCGTGTGGGTTGACTTTCAATGCCGGCAGGTTGCCGTGATCTGTAATTTGTTGTCATCACGTTATTGCGCAATGTTGACTATATCAGAGAGAAAATAAAAGATTGCCGTTCGGACATAGGTTCATGATCAAGAAAACAAGATCACGATTGGCAGTAAGGTTTAACTTTCTCACTAACCGGGTAGTCAACTCGTGGAACAAATTACCTGCAAAGATTGTGAAGGCCACCAGTGTAGATGTATCCAAAACGGAGCTAGACAAATGTTGGAACAACCTTTTTCCCACTTTGTACTAATCGAAAAATGATTTGCTCTTGCTGTTCAGAGCAACCTGGAGTTGTTATCTGTTTCTTTTATCTCTACCTTCAGACCGCTACCGAAAGCATCCGCATCGACAGAAAACGCAGTCTGGTCAATCTCTGGATCAAACCAGTGAAGCATCGGGACGTCAAAAGGCTCAGGCCTTCATCAAGTCCTGGATTTGAAATTGAAATTGAACTGTTTACCGAAAATGCAGCGCCCCCAGAAGTCTCCCGGGGTTCCCTAAGGGACCATATGAGGCATGCTATCTGGGTGGACATAACAGAAATCAGTGTATAACGTGGGCAATATAAGTTACTCATTAGACTGTCGTAATGGGTACACAATCAACAGAAAACCATGGTTGTCTATTAAACAGACCACAAAAATTTGCAACGGCAAAGATATTGATTAGGTGAAAAACATCGTAAATAACTATTTGCCTTTCAAGTTAAAAAGGTTGTTTGAATTAAACATAAGAATTGTTGCCAAAATATTACCTGCTCTTTTAACATTGATTGTGTTTGACTGAGCCACTCCAAACTGATTCTCGGCGATACACTGATATATTCCATCGTCATCTGTGCCTGGTCTTGCAATAACGAGAGTACCCTGATCTGGCCACTTTGTGTAACGACCGGTATTAGCAGCCCAGTTAAACACTCGTCCATTTTTATACCATACGTATCTAAAAGTTTGTACTCGGAAATTTATATTCACCTGGGTGATGGTGCACCGATCGCGACGCAGGGAAGTAAAATTGCTTCTCCTGGTATGAAAACAGCGTTTCTGGGAGGCAACTGAGTGAAAGATGGTGGAAACGTTACTACAGACATAAGAGCTATAAACTCCTCACCTGAAATCGCAAGTTGAATGCAATGAGACAGCACTAGTAGCTGGAGTAAGTAAGAACAAAGTCTGAGAACCATCATGGGAAATTGGACTAAGTTTGTAAATTCTTGAAGGTCATGGACTCGATAACTGTAACAACTGTAACGATTTGACAATTTATTTTCACCGACTTCCGTGTTCTTACTTTGAATGAGCGCTGTTTGAAAATGTGACCTTGAACATTGATTTTGGCCTAGTTAAATGCGCAACCCCGTAGTGTCTACGATTCATTATTAGATTTTGTGATTCATTTTTGTACATTTCCGTACATTCTTTTTTGCTAACTTCATTTGTACACCTGTATGAAACCATCACCATCATACTTTGAATTAAACTGTCGACACGAATAAACGGAGTTACCGCGCATCCACTGTGTCCTTTTCAGTCTTGAGGCTTTTTTGGCTGGTAAAGTGATTGGACAGTAAAGCATTTTAGCCCCGCGCACCAGCTGATCTATCGACGCTCATCGTTCGTCACCCCACATCGCATATATGGAGTTATCTCTCGGTCGTCTAACGAACCTTATCTCCGGCGCTGTCTTTCTCCCTAGTGATGATCTTATCAGTGAGCCATTCCTGTTTCACAAGTATGTCTTCCATTTCCTTTTTAGGTTTATCTTTTGAGCTCATCCGCTACCGCTACAACTCTTCGATCTCGCCATATTTTTGTCATTTATCATTTCGTTGATTAGACCTCTACACCTTCGTGATATTTGAGACAGCACCACAAACCATTCCTTCACTTTTAACCTTAAACACTTATTTTCTCCTGCAACTGTATTGATGTAGCTTATGCCACGTTTGTACGTTCGAATACATGTACAGGCACATAAGGTATTCAGGGATGTCTGAATTGCATATGATAATTATTCACCACTGAGCTATCGGAGGAAGTTGTGCTCAAGCAATAAAGCACTATAAATACTCACTCGTCTTTGTGTGTTCAGACGTTTCACATTCTCTATCCTGTGTGACATCTGCAAAGATTTCAGCAACCAGTATACGGGTCCGAGTGATGAAAAACAAGCCACTAGGATTCGGTCACCATGTTTGTTTTTAAGTTCAGGCCGCTTTCGTCGGTGTGACGATCCGTCGCTGAAAACAAGATGTTACACAGTTTTCCATAATTGCAACGAGTATTCAAAACGAGGTAAGATGAGGAATCTAGCTGTGTTCTGAATGAATTTGGGTCTAACAGCGCTTTAACACAATCACCAGAAGCTGAACTAACATTAGAATGGAGGCTGTCTCAGTAGTTTAAAACCTAAAAAGAAAGAGGTACCGCTTAGGAAAGGTCCAATTATCGAGCACGTGATGTTTTTTGTTACGTCCTGATCGACTGCTCTCAGCCACTAGGTTAGCGAACTGCTTATCGAAACTTACGCTGAGAATACAGTGAGTAAAGAGAAAATCTCTGTGGGGCCGTATAATCCGAGCAGACGGGGATCGAGCATGTCAAGTCGCCACTTTTAGGCCACTTAAAAGGTCGGTGATGGTTGCAATCGCATTTTCCGGCGTACCTACCTTCCAGTAAGTACACACGATTTAGTCATTGTGCCCAGATATCGGTTTTAGACAGACGTCGCAGTGTTTAAAGTCAATCCCCATTCTTGACTCCTTTCTGAAGCCATCACTTAATGACAGATAAAAGATGGGCCGGACGACATCCAGAAACCCTGAGATATTTTTGCATTGATTTCCGTGACGTATGCTCTCTACAGCGGACTACGAATCACAGGGTACTGCCAAAGTCCATATAAGAGACAAATAGACATGTTTACCCTCAATGAATGGGAGATTTCATTCAGCTGACCAGAGTTTAATTGATTCATGATCAATCCTTAGTGCGCCGGAAGCACCGGCATTCCGGATTTTAAGGCCTTGGCGCAAAAAACATTGCTGAAAATATTGTTCGAGAGGAGCTTGATGTTCTCTGGGAATACTAGCAGACCGAGCACCTGATTATGTAGGATCCCTGTGGAAGCCAGGGATTTAGATGAAAAGACTGATACTGCTCTGTCCTCATGACACCGGGCAGTTTAACAAACAGCCTGACAGTGCATGAAGTAGAGGTATAGTTTGTGTCTGATATAACAGTTTTGGACAGGAGGCTGTTTGGGAATCGACAAAGACAGCAGTTACGTAGAGACCGTTGGATTTGGCCTGTGCTGCACCATACGTGACGGTTAGTACGTTCATCACTCTCGACCTGGTGTAGAAAAACTCGTGGTAGTATAAATAGCATTCAACGAGCGTCAGTTCTGCAAGGCTTTCAGCGATTTCAGCGATTGATACACGGGTTCGA
>LUCH01006747.1:0-15099 GCA_013368495.1 Paragonimus heterotremus
TTAGCAGCAGTTTAAAGTCAACGCCATTTCTGACACTGTCATTGGTAGGTAATCAACATCAAGTAAAACAGCAAAGCGTACACAAAAATGGCTGGTTTTTTTTTTCGAGAGTCATAACTTTTTGGCATATTATTAAGTGGTTCAATGTTCTAAAACGATTTATTTTTCGGTTATCATTTTCACCACAGTCGTTAATCCTATTGCATTTTTACTGTAACGGCCCTTTTGTAAGTAGAAAGAAATGTTGGTTTCAGTACGGCATGGAAGGTATGTCAGTCTTCGAGCGAATCACAAGTACGAAACGCCCGGCAGGTATAAAACCATGTTTATTGGAGAGATTCAAGACAACGACTGTCGTTTAACCATCGAATACAGTAGAAGTAGCTTGAAGCATATGTCCACTAGACATCAAGTTCCTCGTGTGTAATACACTTCGAAAAGAAAATCAATGGCAGTTGTACTTTATGAGGAAAACGCGCGTCGATCTGATCTTTTCACGAACCATAATGACCATGTCTTCAGAAATTCCTCAAGGAACAGTGCCGATGGAGAATGGAGTTATATCGACAGTGCAACGAGCGTACGTTAGTGGGCCTTTAAAGCCCAGCCTATCTAAATTTATCTGTTCTAATTTGAAAATCTGCCAGATTACTTCTTAATAGAGCAAGCTCACTATTCGGCAATGACATTGGTGGTTTGCAGCTTAAACGACGTGATAAATCCCGTTCGGACAGTCAGTTCCCCGAATCTTTCAGTGGACTTCACACGAAACACCGAGATGGGCGGGTAAAGGAATTCAAACAGAAACATTCTAAACCTCCTATACGGCTCTACAGCTCAGCTGATAAGGCAATTGCCGCATTGTGCATGCCTTTTCTCTCCGTGGTTTGAATCCAACTGAAGCTCAGATTTTTTGCAGTTGGGTTGGTTAGACTACATATTATCTATTAAAGTTAAGAAAGTACTTCTCAGGAACTAATAAAACATATTATTGATGGGTAAGTAGCATAGCAGATTTGGTAATTTAGAAGATATCCATTTGCGAAAAATCTGGACTTCGGCTGGATTGGAACTAGCGACAGAAACACCATGCACAAACGGGGCAAGCGCTCTACCAGCCGAGCTACAAATCCAGACTTTGTAGCTCATCGGGTTTGGGCATGGTTTTTCTGTCTCTGGTTCGAATCCAGCGGAGGTCCAGATTTTTCGTGAGTGAATCTCTTCTAAATAAAATATATCTCCCAAAAGACAGTTGTGACAACTAGAAATTCGAGAGCATAGCATCAACGAACTACACGAGGACGTGTTATTTTCGCCAGCCGTGAGAGTGTTCTTGTAATGTATAAAGACATCAGGAAAGCAAATGGATCAGTGTAGCTGAAAGCCCGGTCGTTCGAATCGACTGGGGGTTCAGTACCCACCGATAGTACTAGCAAGATGACACGATTGGTTGATTGATGAGATACATATATCGGAAGCAGTACTCAGTAAATGTGTTGTGAAATGTCAAGATCCTTTGCAAAATAGAAAAACGGATTGATTTGTCAGAACTGAGAAGCTCCACAAGATTACAAACACAAGCCTGAACGGCTAAAATAGATGTTCAAGTTGTACTTAGACTCACCTTTAAATTTGGCTGTTGTTGTCGCAATTTAGATCGATGAAAGCTAATACTTAAACGTATTTATGACAACAAAAACCAATTAGTTTCAGTTTTCTGGCACAAAACAGCTCAGATGTGGAGACAATGTAGCTATGTCACTACCTTTAAGTTCTGTCAGTTTTCTCAATACGGACCACTGTAGGCAACTACATCCGTTCTCAAATGCGAGCTGGACACCACACGTGGCATCGGACATAAAATCGACTGGAAACTGGGTCAGCTCTTTCTATTCATAACTGTCAATGAAACAGATATTTTGTTTGCATTGTTTTGCGAGAAACGGGTTATGTAAGGTACTAACTGCTGATGTCCCGTTTGTATTTTGCGATCGTTTTAGAAATGAATGGCACAACGAACGAGCTTTCACTAGTCTATTTTTGTGTCAGCCATCCTGGTGAGAAGAAATCACAGCTACAAATTTTTAAAATAATTTTCAACTGGAAACTTCAACAAAAATTTAGATAATAAAATGAAAGGTACTTCAGAACTGTAGCAAACTCTGCTGTCGGTCATTACAATGATTCTTTCTTTCTTCGACCATAAGAAAGGTACACATTGAGAAGATAATACCCACCAACTTCTGAGTTAGTACCGCAAATTCACTCACAGTTTTCTAAGTGATTTACAAATTAGAACACGGGCGGAGAACCAAAGTGAGGGATAGAGCGAATGGATCATAATATCTTAGAACGCGCGGTCCAACTCATTTGAGGCGATGTGATTCAAAATTCTGATTGCTTTATTGCAACATTTCGGTTAGCACTTCAGTGAAACACCTAATAAACTTTCGAACGGAAAGTTTCTGTTGTTTCCCGAATTTTCCGTTCGAAATATCGATAAGTAGGTTTGTTGAAGTGTAAGTAATATACTGCCTCCAAACCAACTACAATCCAAATTCGCTGAAAGAATAGACAACATGAGCTTTATGTCAAATGTAATATGCAACTAGAGTGGGAGAACGTCACCCCGACCAACTTCTATATACTAGTGTGGATCAGAATTATACACTCGTGAGGTGTCTGTGTTCCATTGAACAGTTTGTCGAGCTAGATGAGAAAATACACTTTGTGGTCATGGTTGACAGCTTTCACGGAACGTGTTGCGCTACCAAGCGTCATTGTCTCCGGTGGAGTGGACAGATTAAAGTCGAAAACTCTGTGAGTTCATCAAATATCTAACGTCCCGCATCTTGTACGTGCCCGATGTCTTGTGAACTTATTCTGAAAAATTAAAATCGGCTAACCAGTTGTAAATTAATCAGGAACAATTGCTCAATTTGACCTAATATTTATCCACACACTCGTACAGAAGACAATCTAATCAACTAAAACGCAGCTGCTCTGCAAACAACCATAAATTGTCGTAATGTTTGCTATCCTGACAACCCAGCACTCGTAAGATCTATGCAAACTGTGAAAAGTCTTTCCAATTCACGCTGTCGATAGTGGCAACGGTGTGTACATATTCATAAGACAAACTTTACACTGCTTTGAAGGCGGTGTTCCAGCTGGTCTAGCTGATTTTACCCGCAACAACCCGAATAGATTTCGTCCTGAATAATAATTCAAGGAGATTCATTTCCAACAGAGAAAGCACCAATTCCATATAATGGTTCCATTTACCTTCACTGATGATTGACGTGAAATATCCGAAAGACGTTGAATAGTAATCTCAAGAACCTGCGATTTCCAAATTTCTGAGGAGAGGATAACTTCTTGTGGTTGCTTACTGCTCCGAGGCAGATCCCGATTTGCCACACGTTCATTCAACCTGGAAAGGAATCACGATTAGATAAACTCAGCCACATTTAAAACGAAAAGATTTAACCAAGACCCATATCGGACTGAGATAGGCAACTCTTCCCCAGCGGATGCCATCGCCAAACATTAAAGACATCTTGTGGACACTGAGTGCAAATGATTATCTGCGGTTAATTACAGACTACATTCATATCGAACTTAGCTAGTTGGCCATATCGAAAGCCACATGTTTAATCTCCATTCAACCGCAACAATATTTGTCTGGTTGTGAAAACTGTATTTTCTGCTGTTGCTTGCTTTTCCCGTGCCGTGAACAATCTTGTTTTAATGCCATTATGTCCGCCATCAAATAATGCTTGTTCTTCATCTCATCTCATACCGCGTGTACAAGTATTCTAACTGGTACAAGCTCACCGATAGAGAATCAATTGATGTTGCCGTGAGCCACGTAAACGGAACAGTTGTCTAGGCGAGTGTGTATTGCTCTAGCCAGCAGATTTGTAGATGTTCGGACATGTTCCAAGAACACCTACAAAAAGAGGCCTTCATTATCGCACGTCCGATTCTCTAAACAGAACACAACAGTGGCAGTCCGTCAGCATTCTCAGTCACTATAACTAGTACTCACCGTTGTGTGTCTGGAAGAGAGTATTTATTAAAGAACTGTTGCTTTGATTGCTTTCGTAAACACACCTATGCATGAAGTGGACACTTGACGTAAGTGGTGGTTTGCTGTCTGTCTTTTGTCTTCCGTTTCTACACTCTATACTTGCCAGTAGGCAGTGAAATTAGGTCGGACGAGAAGCAGGTGGTGTAAAACCACCGGTTTATTTTCTCAAGTTAAGTTAGTAAAAATATGGCTTATGTTATCGACGAGAATATTCAGCGTACTTCATGTTCTATCATAAAACCAAATTCGCTAGTTTGGACATTTCTCAATCAAATTTCTCCAATTTTTTAAAGCTTCTTTGAAGGGACAGGGAAAGTAGAAGCTAATATGATAATATTTTAAAACTCCCATTCACTTCACCGACACACTGAGTACTTCATCGTTAGTTTGGATACTTCAGCGTTATTCACATCAGTTGCATTTTCGCATGTTTTTTCTGCACTAGTTGGTATGAGGAGATCAGCATCGATTCACAAATCATTCAGCGCACCATATTTTCTGTAAACGATTTTGACTGACTTGACTAAATATGATACGAATGTTTGACTTCACTATTGACCCACTGTTACTAACAACGTGCGTTGGTTTCAACTAAAATTATCTCACCGTGTTAACTGTTTAGATTGACGCGATTGTGTGAGCACTGAGTTCTCTTGATCCAGTTCGACAATAACGGTGAGAGGTACACATCGTGAGATGTTAGCATCTGGTTCACTCTCTTTAGTCATGAACGTAAAACATTAGAATATACAGGACATGTGAATAGCAACGACAAAAGAAAATGTCAAAAATTGGGTCTTTATGAAATAGGGCTGTCATCAATTCCAGGTCATACAAACTGCATGAATCGACAGTTAATGCAAACAAACACAGGATCAGACGATGAGTATTAGTTAATACTCTTTCGGAGAAAGCAAGCAATTGCACAATAATACTTGAAACGAGTTGACAGGATCAAAAACGTTAATCGTTTCCATGATGTGTTTTGCTATGTGTGAGATCGAATTTGGACTCACTTGTTCTGTTGCCATTGCCTGTTACGTCGTCGTGCGCCCCAGCCACTTAGGTGTATGGTCGGTCATTCTGGTCGTAAACACCAGGCTGTTTTATCGATATGGACCTCACCACAGCTGCAAATGAACGGATAGATTACATCATTTTTTGTTGACTGTGAATATCGATGGAATTCTCGAGATATCCGTTTGTGAGTAGCATCTCCTTAAATCCATTCTCCTCTACTTGCAAGCAGCCATCGGTGCAGATCTGTCTGCTTCGCACTAAACCTCGCTTATAAGTAAATGGCGCTAGAGAGGTAACCTACAAACACTGACTATTCCAAGTAGCCCTGTGCAGCACTGAGTTATAGTGAGTCATTCTGTCGCCTGGTAAGTGTGCGTTTAGAAAATGTAAACTGTCGTTCGTTTCTTTTTCACATGGAACAAGAAGATTAGCATGAAAGGGAATAAAATGGCTTAAAGGTTAGACAATGTTAATCATTATTCGTCGAATGGCCAAGTGTTTGCGTGCATAAACTGTTGATCCATGCAGTTTGTATGCTCTGGTGTTGATGACAGTCCTTGTTTCATGCAAACTCATTTGTTGACTGTTTCGGTTGCTGTTGCTATCCACATATCTTACATATTCTAATGTTTTATATTTGTGACTGAATAGAGTGAACCAGGTGCTAACATCTCGCTATATAGTTTCTCCATCTTTGTCAGTGAACAATTACTGTAGTCACAGCAACCTACCAAAATGAACGTGAGTTAGCTGTCTTGCGCTTTAATCCTGCTGATTGATGCCGTGCACAAAGACTTCTGATAACTTTCACATTAGTGAATAAAGGCAATTCGCTGTGAAATGATACAGTCTGCTACTCATACTACAAAATAAGTCTGGAATTCTGACGCAAGCAAACAGTTCTTAGAGTGGGTCTGCCTCGGTGTTAATGTACTACACGGTTTTATGTAATAGAAATGCCAGAGTTCTTACTTGATATTTCTCTGTTTTTCAACATCTTGTCGCTGTAGTAAACTCATGACGAGAGCCTTTGAGACAAGGCTGACAGTCCAACTGAGAACGAGAAGCCAAAGGGGAATTGTAACAGTTGAAACTAGTGCGTCCTACAAAGCTAACCTTGCATAATGTGACCAAGTGTAATGTGAATATAGTCGTTAGTGAAGTTGTAATGTTTTACCTAATGCACGGGACAGAGGAATATAATTTCAGAAGAGATCCGTCCTTGCACACACTTTGTGGAATATTTGGCATATGAGCCACTTACCACACTATTTAGAATGTTACATTATGATAAATGTTCAAGTTACACTGAAAGTAACAAGGGCACATAGAAATGCTCTTCACTGCCTGAGTTTCACTGTACCAGAGTTTAGGGAGCTCTGAATTAAACACTAAACTCTAAACAGTGTAAAAACTTGAATTTAATTTAACACACGTTCGTAAAAAAATCATTTCAACCGATAGTAACAAAACAAATTATTCCTGAATCAGCGAACACCACTGACCCGTAACTGATGAGTTGACACTCCTATTAAGCAACTGACAGTTTAAGTGCACAAACAAATCAGAAATTGGACAACTTATGTGAGCATTCAACCCAAAAGTGCACTGGCACACCAAAACTGGTTTAGCTGACAGGCAATGAATCGTTAGCCTATCATGATTCATCGATTAGCAATCAGACTTAACAGGAATAGATTGATGAAGTTGATATGAACGAAAATTCTTTAATTATTCATTCGGGCGTTGGATACTGTTTGGCTCCAGGAAACAGTCGGCTGTAACATTTATTAACACAGTACAGTGCTACTCGGATGCAATTTCATTTTCAGTCCAACCATTTAGATCTTTGAATTAAAAATACTTTCTGAGAACAGCTGGCGGTCAACTAGTGATTCCATCTGTTAGTAGATTTCAAACAAGAAAGAAACTTCTGTGCCAGAAATGAAACTGTACGAACAGACAAGATTACTAGCTGTTTTGTACTTATGACTTTTCAACCTACCTCAGTCATGCCTGAACTAATCAACATGCTTTCTATAAAAATCAACCAAGAAATGGAGTCAAGATTTGACAGGAAATCAATCAGGTTTGAGTATCTAGATTAAGCCAATTTGATTGTACTTATTGTATAGCGCCTGAGGCAAAGGTTAACATTATTGGTACTTGTGAACGTAGATATGCGTTCATATATCGGCTATGGAAATCATGCATACTTTTGACAAGCATTGACTCGGCAATTAAACTCGGCACTAGCATTTAGTAGTCTGTCTGGTTATGAAAACTAAAACCATCTGTAACTAACGTCCAAGTTACACCCGGTCCTATCTAACGGTAACGTCGTTCAATGAGTTAAAATAAGCTGGTACCACCTTAGTTGAATACGGATACAGTAATCGGTGCTAATAATCAGTGGTATACCAAGTTCTCCCCAAGCCCTCCGAGTATCTTCATTCTTCGAAAATTCGTTTCGAAATAGTTGTTGCGCAGAGTAATAAAACAGCTGTAATAACGCGAGTGTCTAATATTTTCCGTCACCACACATGTAATTCATTATGTTCACTTCAGTCTCCTGTTCAGCCGCGTGTATTAAGTTTCAGCAAACGGGGACTGGTAGCCAGTCATTTCGGCTTTCTAGGTGATAATACGCTACCTGCGGTCCCATTAAAAAACAGAATCCAAATCCAGCTGTGCTTACATGTATAGGAAGAATTTCTTCAAAATGCAATATATCACGAATAAGTTACAAACAAATCTGAATGACACAAATTTTATTCTTTCCATGGTTCGAGTTCTCTTTGCCTAATGCGATAGAGACTTTGGTTAACAAACAGCTCCAGAGAACACAGTAATGTACCTCATTTATAACTTCATGGTATGAGTGTCGTTTTAATTAACTATACGTGTTATTATAGCTCACTCCATCAATTGTCTACCGATGTGATTTTTCCGCTATGAATTCAACAACACGAGGTTTCTTAAACTGAACTTTGACAAATTCCCTACCGTAGCTGAATCGCACACAAATGAAGTGCTAGATCCTCAGCGATCGTGCGGAATGATGACTGAGATCAGAAAGTTTGCAAAAGTTTCTTGTATGCCCTTGGACAGAAACAGCTTGACATTCCGTTTAATGCAGTCGCCGAGAAAACCTAATCTCCTTGTTTTTAGTTCTGCCTTAATCTGATCAGTTCTATTCTAGTTGAGAACAATCACACAGGACGTACCAGCTTTACAACCGTAGATAACTTCGCAGAAACGGAAGTAATCTAATTCGTTCTTCATCTACCTGAGTAAGGTCTTGCCTTATGTACTGTTTAGACTCTGTTCATGTTCATCCCACCATTTGCAAACCTGTCAAAATGGTGATCTCGAAATCAAAGTCTAAAGAAATTTTTAAGTACGTTTGTATCAGAAAAGAGGATAGTAGCAACAACCAAGCATTTTCGTTTTCTTAAAACAAATCGTTTCCCTAACGAGACTCGCCAAGACACTGAGGAGACCTAAATCATATGAAGTATTTGGGAGTAACAATCATCACGTCCGGTTTACATACAGATATGTAACTAGTTTCAAAAATCGAAACAAACTGCCATACCTGTGTCATCAGAATCATTCTGTACTGACACTGTGGACACTACTGTTTTCTTATCCGTGTGGTTGTTGCATCATATAAGTTAGAACGCCTGATCAACGGGATGTTATTCTGATTGTCTAAACTAACCAAATGTCCGTGCATTATCATAATGTAGGAAATGTAACTCCCGGGCAAGGAAGAGTTGTATTTTGGTTGCAGAATTCAGCAGGTTGTCGATCCAATTAGAAACCACACTCTGTGCATCCAAACGAGGGAGTTTTTAGCCTGTTACCTGCTCATACGGGCTGAAGTCTGTGAGATTTTCTAAAATTTCCATTCAAGAGGGAGTTAGTTTTTCAAAATTTCTGAAGCAACGGATGTACACACAATGAAGCAGAACTAAACAGCTCCTTTGCAAAAATGGGGTTGATACTTGTCGTTTTCCGACAATCAGAAATTTTGCGTTGTGTAAAATACTGGGTAAGTACTCCATCTGGACGTTGGACTAGAAATTCAGCATGTTCACTATCATGAACGTTTCAAAACACTTGACAATACTGACTATCCTGCCTCGTTACAGACAGTAGGATTTTATGGTTTTGGTGAGTGTTCACACATGGAGCTTGTGGATTACCGAACCGAGCATAGGTTTATCGTCAAGATGAGTAGATAGCTTTCAGAGTAGTGCCATGGCAACAACGGTGTTCCGTAGAAATTTAGCTTCAAGCTCATTTTATTCAGCCTTTTTGTTCTTGGATTATTCAACACAGTCAAGTCATTGAGGTTGCTGTTCACCTATGAGTCGAAGTTCCGACGAGTTTTAGAATATCCGGAAGACGTAACAAAATCACATAATGATTTGCACTGTCGATGACGTGTCTGGCCTCATTCAAACTCGCTACTTGTTTTGTTCCCATACTTCTGCCAACTCGGTTTCGTATAGATTGTTATGTAATTAACCTGATGATGAATAACCGAAAACGAGCTTGTTCACTACAGTACAGTTTTCTGAAAACTATTACTACCCGACGTGATAGATCAAACAAATTCATTAAAATAGAAATGGCCAGTATTGACTTGAACACCAGTGCGTATGCGGGCATAAGTTAGCGGCTTTTAGTTTGCGGAACTCTGTTAATAGAGTTGATCACCTGGATATAAGTGGTTGTTCTTCGAAGGTGAGTAAGTAAGCATATGAGAGACTTGATTAACAATGACCTAACGTCTAAAACGGTGTCCATTAATGTCAGATTGATCGCATTGGAAAAGATCAAACTGATTACTAATGAAAATGGTCAGAAGTGAGTGTAGAATGAATGGAATGCTCACTCAACCTCTGCATACATAAGCGTTGCAGCAGATGTGAATATCGGAGCAAAAATCTTTCAATCAGTTCTGTGTGCTGGTTTTATACTAAACCAAGCAAATAAGCGCCGCGAAAATATCATCATGGAATCTTACAGCCTACGACATCAGATATTTTTACCTATCCAAGCTAGTGGTATCATAGACTTTACGTAATCAAGAGAATTGAAACAGACTTTCTGGGTAACCAGCTATTTGAATGGACCACCAAATAATGGCAAACAGCCAACAGTGGTGGAGTAACGAGATCCCATTTGTTTGCTAGCTTCATCGGAATAACAGACAAACTGAGTCACTTTCGTCTCATTTTGTTCTGCTATATCCAATGCATGCCGGATTTTTCTTCATCCGGGATTAACAAGTTCTCATCATTAGTAAAGTAGTCGCCGACAGCGAATGAATTAGATGTGATAACCAATCGTGTCACACGGATTAAAACTTAGGAGTCAACTACAACAGCGAGCGAGGATACCAAAACTTCAATATATATGAAACAGTTTGAAATGCTTTCTGACTGTACACCATTTGATAAGTGTTTAACATGTCGTTACACCGAAGGCGAAGTAATCCAGATATTTCCCAAATCAATCATCTAAATATAACGATCTAACACCATTTGGCATTATCGAGAGTTAAACAGGCGTGTGATAACTGCAACTGTCAACTAAGTAATGTATATCATACTTGGGTGGTGCATCAGTTGGCTTAAGTGCACACCGTCGACTTCTGGATGATCATGATAGTTTTTGATAATCACGAGTAATTTACAACTCCGGAATGTTGTCCTTAAAACAATCAGGTCCCGTCACAAAGTTGGACACAGCATACACAAAGTTGACAATATATCGTTTGGGTTTAGGTATACTCACTGAAGATGAGATGGGCGAACAAAATTGGTACACCCGGGCAAACCATTGGTTCAAGTTGAAAAGAGATCGTTAAAATTTTTGTTGAGTTACTCACATGCTCTGTGCTCTGGTGGAATTGGGCGATTGACGACGTTGTTCGGCTATCAAACTACCTAGTGTATAGGTAATCATAGGTTGAGATCACGTTTGCAAGTGTTCAACAACTCTAGTTTCTCGTTGACGTCAAACTGTACCGACATGCTGAAATCCATATCTTCATTCATGAATGACCTTCAGTTAAATGGGTCAAAACTTCGTTTGAACAGATTTTGATGAGGATGAAGCGAATGTTTTGTCTAATACCACCAGTTTCTTAACAAAGCGGCTAAAAGATTCGGACCTCAAGCGCTATGAAAATAAGTGGTATACTTTGTTGTCCTATAATAACCACTTTGAAACTGATGTTTTCTTGTAAACTGCAGGTTGCAGATTAGTTTCAGCGTTGTCTGTTTACATTGCACACATAAACATATTGCAGTTACTCGTCAGTAAATATTTAATTGCAACTGTCTTGTATTTGATTTGTGATTTTAAATTGCCTAACATTGACTCATTCCCAGTTATCGTTATCAAAGATTCAGGGGACTCAACTCGGACGCTCATATCTCAGTGTTAGCCTTTTTTTTGGTATGGTTCTGTCGAAAGTGGAATTGTGTGAAATGGATATCTTACTTGTCGCTATGTTGTTTTATTAGCGGACTATAATGTAGGCCTTTATTCGAACTGCAGTATCAGTTTTACTGAATTTTCAGTTACCGAGGGAAGTCTGTTGGCAAATTTAACCACTTGTAAGCTTAACATGACAATGATAGGTTGCTTTGTCATTACTTACTCTCTGCGGGTTTCAACATCAAAAGTGAGTTATCGATTGCAATAGTCAACAGTTAAAAACAGCTGCATTGGACTAGCATGTTCCAGGCGGGGAAGATGTAATGAGAGCAGTGGGAAAGATCATCTGCCTAAGCTGTTTGAAACAGCTCCGGTGAAAGAATAAAACTCGCCAGTGGAGAGAACCAGCACCTTTGAGTTCGTTAGATTCACTATTGGGTCCGATTCCAGTTGTACAAAGTGAAAACAACAGCTTTCGTCCCTCGTCCGTTGTAAATATTCGCGATACCTTTTGTGTGGAATTAGGTTTTTGCTTACTAGATCCCCAAGTATTCTAAGTGCAAGTAATTACGTAACCAGCTCAAGCCTTCTGGTATGTGTGACATCTATAAAAGTCAGTACTGATAAGTATATCTGTCACATAATTCCCATTGGAACTCACTTGGCACAGTCATATTTACTCACATCTACTCACTCATGGAATAGGTTCATATACTGACAGCCGCACTACGCGAGGAGACAAATCGACAAGCAAAAAACTATACTGGCTGAACGAAATTCACTGAATGCCTCCAATCCTATTTTCCTGAGCTTGCCATTATTCGTACCAGGCAAAAAATTGTCTACTAAAGTGGATGCAGCAAAACTGTTGGTATCACTTCCAAAAGTAATCTCTCACGATTTTGGTGAACAATTGATTTTTCTCATCTTTCTCACTACGACCCTAAGAAAGTCTCTATTCGAATCGAATAATAGATTGACTGGAAACTGCTGAACTCGCGCAGTATGCATTCTCACTTCGTTCGGTACAGTTATGATTGGCTTTTGTAAACATTTCTCTGAATAATGTTACATTTCATTTCATGGTTATTTTATTCTCTTTTTGAAATACAGCAACAAATCACTGGGCAGACTAAACATCGAGTTTCGAATTACTGGGCAAATAATCCATAGATCGGTCTGGTTTTGGCGTACATCCGTCTTGGTAACTGAAAGTATAGAGACTGTGCTCAAACAACCTGAAAACGAATTAAGCAAAATACATTTGAGTTGAAACGGATGAGAAAACAGGGCTATTAGAAATGCTTTTTGAGTTAGTAACTTCATCCGTCGTTAAGGGAAGATGTGGGTCACTGTAGGAACAGTGTTCTGCCAGTTTGCTTCCATTCATTAACTTACATGTGCATTGAGCCACTATCTGCCAGCAAAATGTCATGAATGATTACTTTCTCAAATTTTCCTTTTTAGATTTATTAAAAGATCACCCTTTCCTCAAATAAGTGAAAATCCTTTAGCTTCCAGTTCTATACTTATGCACTAAATACCCTTCCACAACTAATAACTACCCGCTTCACATACACTTTGTTTTCATGTTACTAAGGTTGGAATTTGTTTGGACAGCTTGTTTTATGTTAGAACAACCATACTGCTTATTGATTATATCTATGTCAGTTGCAAAACGTACAGTTGCTTGCAGATTCATATTTACCTAGAATGCTAAGTTAGTTCCACTCAAAAAGAAGTTCCTAACTCAAAGTTTTCTCTTGTCAGGACTCATCGGTATAGTTTGTTATTGTCATGACAGTAACATCTTCTGAATAACTGACTGCAAAACCTATCCAGTTGAGGAAGATGTGGTTACGCTTGAGTCGATTTCCATTCATGTCATCCAAGTTCATCACGTGTCAGCTAGATTTCATTTGTGTTTCACCCATAAAATAATCTGGTACTATGATTTTACTAATCTTTTTTATTCATAATGTTGAACAATGATTTCGTAAGTCAGAACTAGATTACTTGTGGGAAAAGTATGTAGTCAACCTGGCTGACTAAATCAGTCTGATGATAGACGAGGGGTATGTAACATGTAAATGCCAAACCATTATATTCTATGAGGAACTGGACAGGAATCATTATACAGCGTGTTGCACTGATCAAGTATACCTCAACAGTTTCATCCAATCACAACAGTATAAAAAGCAAGAGCAACTATATCAAACTAACTAATCTTCTTTTATCGTTCGACGTTCCCGAATGTTTTATATCTGAAGCACGGAAGCAGTCATTTATGAACATACTTCTCAAGACATTGCTGCTTTCATTCAGGCAATGGATTTTTATGTTCCGTCTTGATCCATATTCATTTATCCAGTAAACTGGTATAAGCCACCAAAGCGAGTTGAACTTTTCTGTTGCTTGGCTCTCAAACCGTCAATTTAGCAAGAAAAATTGACAAATTAGGTGACGGGGGATCAAAATGTCACAAAACTCACCCTAAACACACCCAGCTACCACTGAAGATAATGCTCAGGAATGGTAAGTGGCTAAATTAGTTCACAGTTATGTATCCCCTGCAGGTAATACTGCTGAACTGGTCATCGCATATAGTGAATTTCCGATAACGAGCCATGGATCATGTGATTGAAACCCAGTCCGGAATCAGAAGACTAAAATACTGCTGTTACAAAATTGTGATCAAACTTTGAGGTATGTGCTTGTTCGTTATGGGTGGACAGAATGAAAAGAGAAAATAGGTCGAGATTACAGATCTGTGGTACTCCATTCGTTATGTGCTACTGTTTACAGTGATTACAACTGGTACTTACATCACTTTGTCCCCATACAGTATGGTAATAATTTATCCGTTTTTCAACCGGGCAAAATTAGTATCAGATCTCAAGATGTAGACAAGGGAAAATTCCGATAATTGATTTTTCTTGTATAACGACCAGAGTAAAACAGTTGTTGAGATAAACGGAGTACAATTGATTTTCAAGACAACGCGACCTCTAATGTTATTCTTACCACTGGAACAAATTTTGAGGAAGTTGGTAAAGTCAATATCACCTTTCATTAGAATCACTCCGTTCGCTTGATTTCGGTTACTGAGTTAGACAAAGGTAACACTGGACATTTGAAATACACCCATTACAATAATTTGAATAAACACATATAGACGAACATTTGTTTTCGATAATTCATCTTCAAGCCGGTACAATTATATAAGGAGTTAATAGAGTTAGATCGATATGTCTGTCAGACTTGTTACAGAGAAACTAGGCAACTGGTCAGTCACTTGGTGATGGCTTGATCGGTTGGTTACGGCGCTCTTGTCCACCGGTTTGACCGAACAAGTTGGCCATCGATCCGATGGATTTGTGGTCATGGTAGGTACAGCGTCCGAACAAACCGTTTTGGTGACATAATACCGGGTCAACAACCTGATTCCAATAGCCTCGACAGTACAAAGTGTTATAAGGCGGAATGCTTTTGATAGGTTGCTTAGCATGCGATATACCTCTATGAAG
>LUCH01006747.1:15271-28441 GCA_013368495.1 Paragonimus heterotremus
CTTCATAGAGGTATATCGCATGCTAAGCAACCTATCAAAAGCATTCCGCCTTATAACACTTTGTACTGTCGAGGCTATTGGAATCAGGTTGTTGACCCGGTATTATGTCACCAAAACGGTTTGTTCGGACGCTGTACCTACCATGACCACAAATCCATCGGATCGATGGCCAACTTGTTCGGTCAAACCGGTGGACAAGAGCGCCGTAACCAACCGATCAAGCCATCACCAAGTGACTGACCAGTGACCTAGTTTCTCTGTAACAAGTTTGACCGATATATCGATCTAACTCTATTAACTCCTCATATAATTGTACCGGCCTGAAGACGAATTTTCGAAAACATGTTCGCTCATATGCCTCTACAGGTAACAGTCAGTTTGCTTTGGCTGATACCTGGCAATAGTAGTCAGGGAAATTTTATCGAACTGTGCACGTTCTGCTAGACTGCATGTTTCAGTCACGCAATAATGACTAGATGGCTTTAGTAAGTCATGAATTTTGCTGAGCTATCAGCGACAGGCTCAAGACAGTTGTCTAACTGTTTTGTCAATTGTTTCGTCACTTTCCACATGTTCAGAATCTCCAAGGTCATAATAGTGTTCGCAGTAAACATATGATTGCTGATTATCACGAAAGTCAAAGCTGACAGCCAGGTAACCCAATGTGTACATCCTCAGTAGATGCGGTAACACTCGCTTCAGTGGTTCATATATACAATATTTCATGCTACAGGTTACGAGAATCAAACCAGGCTGGGAAGTTTTTAATGTCGTAGAAGTCGGTGGATATATAACTTTCATCAGCAGTTGTGACGGAAGTTCCAGACCACAGAAATGAGCAATTCGACAAAGGATGAGCAGCGCATAGTCCAATTGAAAAAAAAACAAGCGTCTTTTACATCAGCAGTTTTATCTTTGCTCACACTTGCCGCATGTTTACAGACTTGAACAGGCACGGTAACCGCTCACTATTGCAAGGGAAAGAAATTTATTATTTTAATACGGTCTCGGTGAACGTCTTCCACGTGAACCCTGAAGGATGCCGCTTATTCTTCTTGTCGGTCATCCAGCAAGAACCTTTTGAACTTGCCTACGGATAACTGTTGGTAGAACGAATGTTGTGGTGATGGAACTTGATTTTCAGAAACTAAATTCCGTGACTAGTAGATCCGGCGTCTGTAACGTTATCCCGTTCACTACTTGTTTGTATGAGAAGGCTCTCACAATATCAGTTTATTTGCCTCTTTGTCCATTATCTCACCGGCTTTATTGCGGTGTTATACTCGCCTGTGTATATATTTACATACATTCGCTGCATCAAATAACTGATTGTTTTCTGTGCTACGTAGGAAAGAGTCAGCATTTCCTTCGTGAAGTATTCTGTGGGCTCTCGCTTGTTTGTCTTTTACGGCCACAATTACTTGCACAAGTTACTCCATTAATTGACCGTTATAGGTTTTAAATATTCAATATTCGTACGTCAAGTCAGTCTCACTTAAATAAGCTCAAAGTATCATACCACATTTGACCCAAATACTATTTTCCCAGCAGCCCCGGTAAGGTGTATATAACTATGGGGTGATATGGATTTTGTGTCAACTAACACCCTGCAGTGTCCATAGGTGTCCATCGACCGTTCAGTTGACATAACAGAGTTTGATAAAATGTGTTATGCTCGTTGATTAACATCAAAACGACTGGAGTTCCATCAAAGTCTGAAGGTTAGACCGATTTGTCTAGATTACAGCCTAGGAATTTGGATGGACAACACTAGTTTTCCCGCGAGGTAAGATTATGGTGATTCAGTCCGCGCAACTTCCGCCGCCATCCATGAGGCGGAAGAAAATATGTTGATTTTTCTCTATCACACTTGTTGAAGACAGAGCAATTATCATTGTTAATATTCGCCTCAAATAAGGAAGTGATCGGGATGCACAATGGGCTGAATCAATAAACTTGATATGCAAGAGTGAAAGAAGGCCAGTGAATGTATGATGAATTAAAGTTAATCATATGTACAATTTTTACGGAATTAATAACAATGAAAACCAATTTGAGTTATTCCTTCTGAGTCAGTGTTTAGCCTGTTAGCGAGCATTTAGTAAAGTATAGAATGTCTGAGTGAAGCCAAAGCCGTTTATTTAAAATGTACTTGATTGAAACATGTGGACTGAACATTGTAAATACCCTCAAATTTGGCGATGACTGTGTCAGTGTTTTTTTCTAATATCACCTCCACTACACTACATCCTGCAGTTATCCGATCGAATGGGCTATTCATGAATAATGCCTGGATAATCCTCCAACAAATGACGTGACTTATGAAACATACTAATTTTATCTTGAACACGTGTTCGTAAATCTGTTGAGACTGGTTTAGTGAATTCACAACATCTATGTTACTGTGGACCAAAATGTAGGTACCGGTTATGGAATCACTACGTAGACGGGTGTTATGAGTGAGCAAAGTGATGGGTAAGGTCCAAGTGTATGGTGTTATTATGTGTATGAATAACCACAATAGGTGTGACGTGATCTAAGGTCAACTATTATAAATTTCAAGTATGCGATCACTTGTGTGGTCTATTTTGAATACTGTTAAACTTATCGGTTGTGAACATTCCCGAATGCATTAGACTGAAGCACTGATGTGTTCTAATTAAACAAAATCATCAAATCTTGAACTTTGTCATCGTTCCTATGCAGCATAAATAGAAATTCGATAAACAGGTACTTCACGATTACCTCTGACGCTCTAAACAAACCCATATCACACAACTACAGAAAATGTGAAATTCAGCGTGAACAGTTTATATTTCGCTAATGATTATTTGCAACGAAACATTATCTTAGTCTCTTCGTAACTGAAGATTATTCACCAACCGTTAATTAGCAATAGACACCGGTTTCACTTAAACGAAGAGAGAAGCAGAAGAAGTTTCTCAGGTATATTTTGTCATCGGTGAACATTGTGCTGCAAATTTTTATAAGTAATGTTTTCAGAAACGATTTTCTTTTTGAAAATGAATCTCGAATGAAGTGATTAGAAAACATTAACATCCTACGAATGAGGAGTTCGATCAAAATACTTTCAGGGTGGTTTCAAAGCAAACATCACGCTTTCATATACTTCCTACAAACTAGAATGAAAAAAAGTCGAGAAAACAATAAATGGATTATTAATAACACAAGATTACGAACGAGTTGCGACGATCTACATTGGAAAATCATTTGGAATGCACAATGATACGACAAAAAGTTATTGCTGAAAATAATCATGGCATTGTATTTCGTCCAGATCAATTCAGAATAGTTGGTGAGAAAGCGTGTGCTGTCCACTTTAGCTTACACATTTATTTAGTTGCGTAATGTGAAGCTAACCTTAAAAGATTTTATACCGCAAACTTCAAACTCGCATTACTGTTGTGTACACCAGGTAGCTGAACGAATTCTGAATTTGCTGTACTCGACGGTATTCGCCTAACGTCAAAATCCAGTAAAAAACATCCGTTCTATAAGCAGTGACACTTCTTGTTCTGTAGGACATGCAATGAATAAACTTGACTTCCTAGCATTCAACTAAATGTCATAAACCTTCATACAGCGACAAACATATAAGAGAACTCACTGAAACTAGGAGTTTGCAAAATGTGTTTTATAAATTGTAAACAGTTAGTTAAGACGAAACAAATGCAAACAATTCGGGTTTCTTCTTTATACGAACGAAAAATTGGGATTGCAATAACTTTTGCTGTAAATGTGTTGTATTTGGCAGCAAAATTCTTTTCAAAGTAAGAAATTTTTTACTTATGTCTTGTTATCGACTCGGTAAGACTAACACAATCAGGTTCATGATAAGGGGTTGACTTCTGTATTTGATGTTACACCCGTATTCTATTTCACCCTATAATTCACGTGTCAAATGAATTTTGCTGACCACATCTCACTCCACTGACAAAAACGAATTTTGTTTAATGTGTGTACATACCATATAAAATGTTCAGAATATTTGATGATGTGCACTCCAAAAGTGACATTGCGTAACTGTCACTGTCCCTAACTCAATTCCGTGGTTGGAGGTAGTGTGAGGTAGGTTCGAAATGACAATCTTTCACTTTGTAAGTTGAACCTCATACCTTTTCGGCAACAAATCCTACAAGCACTGCTTGTGATCTGAATCGAGTGTCGCTGAACCCTGACTACACAACACTTATAAAGCGAGGTCAATAAAACAGATTTGAAAATCTGACGACATTTTCATTGTGAACACATGTTGCTCATTCTAGTCAGCGTTGTTGTTGGTGAACGTCATGCGAGTTCCACTAAGAGCAAATTCTAACTAGTCGTTCCTTACACTCATCTCCTCACATGTTGCCTACAATGTTCCGCTTGGTTGGCACGACTTCACGTTGGTTTTTTTTAGTTGCTTTACAAACGTTCTAAATTAGTCTAAAACGCATGACGTTAAATACACGCCCAGTGGTTTAAATTTTCAGAATTTTTGAAGGTACTAATTAAAACCTTAAATATCATGGATTATCTTTTAATTCATTTATATGCATTCTTTTCTCATTATGCCACAACCTATAGCTTATATTGTTTGAAGTAACAGCCCGATCAGGGCAGCCGTGTATTTCACAGTGGTGTGGAGTGGTGTTCGCAAACACAGAATCTCACCGGTAAATGCGTTCAATAAATAAAAGTCGTTCATCGATATGAAAGAAAAGATTCCCGTGCTAAAATAGTTTGGACCGTTATACAAGTTATGTAGTCATTCTGAAATTCTAATGGACTTTGTGCGGTTTTTAACAGGTCACGCAATATTTGACTGTAGTATTAAAGCTACGAAACGGCCCTTGTCATCGTGATACTCGCACGTACTAGGTATAATTAACTGTGAAACTTACTGCTTACTCATGCGGGAGTATTTACTTTTGACATATTTATTGTGCGGTAAGCAACAAATCGTTAATCGTATCCCATGTTGTGCACCATACGCGTCTATCGTTTCGTGCACTAGTGTATCGTCCTGCTAACTAATTGAGGTCATGAGTTATCTGTGAACGTGAATAATTGACTACCTAACTGAGCAGGAATGAATCAAACCAATATACCTAGTTATCTTGAAGACGTACAATATATGTAGCCATGGATCCCATTCTCTGATCGTAGGCTGGCCGGTTGGGTTAACTTTTCAATGAGGGAGCAACTGCACAAATTGAACAGTTTATAAATGCTCACTTGATTGCACAACAGTCGGTATAGTAACCACGCAGTGAATGATAAAGTAGACGGTTGAGCACAACGTTCTGTGGGTTATGTGGGAGAAATACAACTATGACCAAGATGGAACAATCCAATTACTAGTACGATAAAGTACTTGAAAGCTGACAGGATCTGAATGCACCCTACCATATCAATGATACACCGCCGTTCTGGATAACTTATGTAAACAAAAACGGTCAACCAGTGAGTTTTTTGATGTTCGACTTATTGTCAACCTGAGCTGTTTTTGGATGACGACAGTGTGCAGATCCTCTACTTACGTTTGTCATGCTACCAAAGATTCACGAACACGATATGCACCCTGTATTATGCTACTTTGTATATAACTGCTTTTTCTAACTAAGAACCATCCAGCTTCTGTGAATAAAACTACACATTTTTAATTTCCGTCTGTCACCGTTTTCAGTAGCAACAGACTATATTCAAGTTTACCACGGTACATTAAAACGGCATGGCAGTACAACAAGTGGTACAAACAAATCTTGGTAATGGCGTGACTGCTCACTTCAAACTTATTCCCACCAACAGAAACGCTGCGCTTTTGGGTTTTCCATCAATAAACTATCTAACATTCTACATGCTTCTGTATGCAAGGTTCACCCCAAATTTGTGGGGGCTAAAAAATTGTACATCTGACCGTGTCCTTGTGCAAAATATAACGACTGTAGTTCACAGTGTATAGGGTGATTTCGAAATAAGTCTAATATCACCCACTTATGTAACATTTTACCGAATGTCTTTTTGGGTTTGTACTACTTACACACAGACTGAAAGACCGAACTAGCAAATCCCAAACATCATAGCTACTAGCGTTAATCCACGACTGAACTGCAGAAATAACCGCCTTATTCACTAGATGAAATGGCAGAATGTCAACTTTTCAATCTTAGCAAACAGTCCGCACTCACCTGTGGATACTTATTACAGTTAGCTTCACGTTGACTCAATAACCGTAACTCATTGCTTTGACAGATGTGGTCAACTATCAGGCTCCATCATGATGTGTGAGAACAATAGCGATGCAGCAAAAATTGCCTCAAAGCTGGTAAGTCAAGTGGTGCGAAGTATTTCATTCGGAGGGTCTGCCAAGTTTAAAGAGAGGGGTATTAAACTGGCTGTACTTTATAAATTTGTACACTGTGAGGGTAGCCGATCAGACAGTTTGACTTGATAATACTTCACTCATAGGTTATGCTAGCAGTGGTGTACTGCCAAATTAATCAAAGGCCATTTGGTGTCCATTCATTATTAATGGATACAAAAATTGAGATGAAAAATGATGGAGTAAGGGCTAACAAGACCACTTAATTTTACTTCCACCGTATGAAGCTCGTAGGAGGTACTTCGTCCGATACTGTTTGAAACAGCTATGCAGCGTTTAGAATTGTTACATGTAACGGTTTGTTACAACAACAACTTGAGCAGTCAGTCCAACGCAATGTGTGGACATGGAACACGTGTACGATTAGTTCTCTCGGTCGACAAGATGGCCAATCCAAATGGTCATCGACCGCTCGATAGACACACAAAACGTGTGTGTAAAAGTCGATGCATCACTCGGACGTGTCAGACTTGCGTTTCATACATGGCTGGTCAAGACAAGTCACTTGAATAAAATGCTTTATGCACGCTGAGAGGTGAATTTTCCGCCCTTTTGCGTATATGTTTAACAAGTGGAGAACATTAAAACAAGTATATTTAGGTTACAAAATAGTATGTATAACCGTAAACCTAAGGAACAGGTTAGAGAAACCGATGGTAGTTGGTATCAATCATGAAAAATCATCATTAATTTAGTTTTAAGATTAAATTAAAAATCAGACTATTGGGTTTGTGTTGAACCCTAGCTACAGAAGAATTAACGAGATGACGATAGGAGCAGATTTGTGTTGATGAATGTTAGTACAAACATCCAATACAGAGATCCGAATTCAGATGGTGAGTTATGTCCAATAGAAGTTTTGCTAGAATTTGTTCACAAATTTCGGATTGATGGATGCCAATGAATTGGACTAATTGTCTACTGGGACTGCTACTGCAACAAGATAAAAGTTAAAGGGGTTTGGCAAAACATTCCGAAGCTCTCTGACAACAAAACAGACAAACATAGTGCATCTGATGAGAGAACACATGAGCCTCAGTAAAAATACTGATTAAGTGGTGTAAAATGATGATAGAATTTGACCGCCGGACATAAATGAAAGCCGCCGCATTTTGGTGAAAAAACACCTACACTATGTGACCATGTTATGGTGTTACTCAAAGTAATCCACCAAGTGTCTGATGAGAAGTAACTAGAGTGAAGGCTGATGATTTACATGAAGGGTTGAGTGGACATTAGAAAGTTTTTTTTATACTGATTCCGTTTCGTGAGTGGAAACAAAATATCACCCAGTTTAGACGTACTGACAGACAAAATGCGAGCCTTTGACCAGCTTGTTAGTCAAAATGAAGGATCCATCAAGGCAAAGGACAAGCTACAGTTGGATGATAAACACTATCTCATCTGCATGTTTAATTGCACCACACGATCGTTTACCGGGACGAATGCAAAGTAAAGTGAAAACTAGAAAATAGAGGGGATTGTGTTCCGTTGGATGCCGAAGACGGTTATGGGTGGCGATCAAACCTGACCACCAGACTGAGCAAACTGATCTTTGTTCGGAATGTAATCGCTTAAGCATTCGATTGGTGAAATTCGAATGTCAGATTCTTCGAGGAGTGAAAATAGGGTCGCTCTGTCAACATTCGCAAAAGCATCGCTTCAGTAGGAGATACGTACTTGATATCTTCTCAATTTTCCATCGAGGGCGGTGACAAAATAGGTTGAGCCAGACAAACGAGAGGATCCAAAATTGAGCGCAAGCTGCCTTAAGCAAACTGCTTACTGGTCGTCCATTCCTCAAAGACTTGCAGTGTTGCAAATATGTGTGAAATCGGATGACATTTAGTCATTCCAATTTTGGGAGTGGTTGTTATGCGTACCATCCTTCAGCAGTAGAGGCAGGATATACTTCATTCCGTATATATGAACCTTAGGCCATTCCGAAATTTATCGCGGCATCCGAAGTCGACGTATATCGGCTTAGTTCTCCAGCGAATATAGCTTGAAAGCTATAATTGTTTTTCTGTTGAAATCACAACTTAGACATTCCAGCACACGTTGAGAGGATGAGCTGAGCTTTTCCGAATAAGAAATTATACGTTAGGAGATCGTCTCAAGAACAGATCTCGTGTCGTCGCGTATACAACAACGCTACGTATCCAAAGCATCTACCTGGATTAATATTTGCTCTCCCATCCAGAACATTTCTTCTGTTTGAACAAATCTTTAAAATTGAACTCAGTTATTACAGGCCATCAGTTCCTGGTCTTATCACCACTGCACATGACATCCGTTCGCAAATCATACTTCTATCAGTTCAATCGTTGGAGATGCTCTTGAATCACACTGTGAGTACTTCTCTCTTAGTTTTACATATACATGAAGATGGACCTTCCGGAAGGCAGCCACTTGCAAGACCTGCAACGGATACGAAGTCGTTCGACGACCTGCTGCATGCTATAATGCGTTCACTTAAAAGCTAAAACATTCTCTATTTGATTTGGAGGACCCATTAATGGTCTATCTCACTGTTTCGGTTTGAAATCAACCTGATCATTCAACCAACACTGAGTCATCGTTTGATTCAGATAGCCTTTAGCTCCCAGCTTGTGTAGATCCTCTGATTGATGTTTTCCCACGTGTGTTGACCTACCCAACACATCTTTAACTCTTGCTTGGCATATCCACGTGTTTTGTAGTCAGAGTAATGCCCATCCATATTGCGGTCTCATGGGTTTAGCGTATTTACTTCTAAAACATTCTTCTCTCTCTTCTCCTCTTCCTTCTCCCAATAATACAGCACTACAGAATCGTTGCTCTTCAATAGCAGCTTAGGGTCAAATTGAAGCATCTCTTATAATTATCGCAGAACAAGAATGTTGTTCTGATCTATGGAGTGCTGATTACCCAACAGGTACTGTGAAGTTCGCCGATTTCACTAAAAGCTTAAACCTGAACAAAAAAGAAAGTCCTCACCTGATACAACTTTGTATGACTTAGGAGAATGGGACATGCGTTATGAGAGGAGACGAAGAACAAGCATTATTCGATGGTGGACATAGTGGCATTAAAACAAGATTGTTCACGGCACGGGAAAAGCAAGCAACAGCAGAAAATACAGTTTTCACAACCAGACAAATATTGTTGCGGTTGAATGGAGATTAAACATGTGGCTTTCGATATGGTCAACTGGCGAAGTTCGATACGAATGTAGTCTGTAATTAACCACATATAATCGTTTGCATTCCATGTTCACAGGATATCCTTAGTGTTTGACAGTGGTATCCGCTGGGGAAGAGTTGCTCATCTCAGTCGGAAATGGGTCTTGGTTAAATCGTTTCGCTTTAAATGTGGCTGAGCTTATCTAATCGTGATTACTTTCCAGTTTAAATGAACGTGTGGCAAATCGAGTGTGTTGTAGCACGACTAGATCTGCCTCGGAGCGGTAAGCAACTGCAGGTAGTTATTCTTTCCTTAATAATTTGTAAATCTTAAGTTCTTGAGATTACCGTTCAAAGTTTTCCGAATAGTTCACATCAGTCATTAGTGAGGATAAAAGAAACCATTTTATGGACTTGGTGTTTTTTCTATTGGAAATGAATCTCCTTGAATTATTATTCAAGACGGAATCCATTTGAGATGTTGTGGGTAAAATCAGCTAGATCAGCTGGAACACAGCCTTCAAATTTGTATAAGGTTTCTATTATGAATATGTACATACCGTTGCCACCATTGACAGCGTGAACTGGAAAGACATTGCACAGTTTGCATAGATTTTACAAGTATTAGGTAGTCAGAAAAGCAATTATTACGACCATTTGTGGTTGTTTGCAGAACAGCGGCGTTTTAGTTGATTGCAGTGTTTTCTGTACGAGTATGTGGATAAATATTAGGTCAGTTGGAGCAATTATCCGTGATTAACTTCCAACTTGTTGGCCGATTTTCATTTGTCAGAATCAGTTCACAAGGCATTGGGGCACGTACAAGACGCGGGACGTTAGATATTTGACGAACTCACAGAGTTTTCGACTTTAATCTGTCCACTCTACCGGAGACAATGATGTTTGGTAGCGCAACACGTTTCGCCAAAGCTGTCAACCATGACCACAAAACGTATTTTTTCATCTAGCTCGAAAAACTGTTTAGTGGAACACAGACCCCACCCGTGTAACATTCTGGTCCACACTATTACATAGATGCTGGTTGAGATGACATTCTCCCACTCTAGTTGCATATCACATTTGCCATAAAGCTCATGCTGGTTATTCTTTCAGCGAATCTGGTTTGTAACTGATTTATAGGTAGTTACTATTTACACACCAACAAACCTAGTTATCTACGTTTGAAGGAAAAATTTCAGAGCAGGACTTGCTTTTCGGAACAACGTTTTTACTGTGCACGGCTAACAACATGAACCCTGTTGCAAACTGTGATAAACCTGCCAATAAGACACCGGCTGTATCAGGTAGTTTAAGAAACTTATAGGTTGCACAATTTATAACGGAAAATCTGACTCTATAATGCCAATTTGTAGCAGCAGAAGGAATGATTTAATCTTGGAAGGCATCGGTCAGAACGAGATAATTTACAAGTTAATGTCTTGGTTTAGACATGTTGTTCTTTGTCTGTTGTTCAACCGCATGCATTTTTACTTGACGTATCTTTAAAGCTATGTGTCAAAATTGAATCCACATTTTTTCAAAATCAGTTTGGAAGTTATTTTTCTGAAATAATAAACGACCCGAGAACCAACCGTGAAAGGAATCTTCCCATCCGACTTCATTATGATGTTTGACCACTAACTGAGCAATACTAACAATAATGTGACCCGTACTGTCGTGAAATCAGTAGAATCTCAAATAAAGCTATCGTTATTTAATCCCCTGCTTGTGTTCGATTCGAACAGAATACCCACGCCTTTCTTGTCATCGTGTTTGGCAAATTCTTGAGCAATTTTTTGGTCTACAATAAACCACAAATGCGGACTTATTTGACATTTCTAGAAATCGGCAATAAACCATTGATACTCTAATCTATTCCGATTACGTACTGAGTTGAATCAACAGACTGGTTGCATAAAACAAAAGTAACCACATGTCACTCCACCAGTAACATTCAAGGACATGAACAAATAGTTTATCGCAAAAGTTTTCCAATAATATCATTTTTTCTGTGCATTTATTTGTTATGTATTGTTTATGATATAACTGGTGGCAAAACCAACGTAAATGTATTTAGAATTTTTTCAACAAGACTGTAACTAATGATACTGCGTTGAGATAAGAAATCGTCAGGCAACGTGTATTTCGCTTCTGCTGGTTAGTTGTGAAGCTGTTCACAACGTATGCTGATTCCATAATTATTTTTCAAGCGTTCGATGTAAAATCTTTTCATAACTTAGGAGAAAGTTAGCAGTTAGAAGTGACCGTATCAATCAATCACTCACTCAATCAATCAAGTGAGCTTTATAGATGATGTCAACTTAGTTTGTTCGTCTGTTGTTGTCAACTTGTCCGCCGCTGACTTCTGCTCGTTTTCGGCCACCTGATCGAATGATGATTAATCACTTCGAAAGGTTGCGCGTGGGCTGACATACGGTGCTGTACATTTGAGGCAGATTATCCGATTTTATCAGAACACAGGTTTATCTTAACTTCCTTGAAATGCATGATCTTACAAAAACGCCTATGGAAGTTTTGGGAATATGATAGAAATGTACACCAACATACTTGAGAAAACAACACGAACGTAAAAATATTCCGCGCCCAAGAGTTTTACTGACTTTATAGCCCAAAGTTTTAACCAAATGACTTATACCTTGCCATCGCAACCACAGAAAGCGTGCGTTGAAATAGATCCCTTCATATGCAAATTAGCACGTTAGTTAAATTCAGTTTGGTTGCTAATGTCAAAAACTGTGAATCCTAATTTGATTGCTAAAACGTTTCTTTTGACACAGTTATATCACTTTTAAATGAGGTCTGAAAAAACCGTATTCTAGTCTTTTTCTGGAAAACTATTTGAGTGGTTTCCGTTAAAGGCGTTTTAAGCTGATATGTAAAAGTGATTCTCTCGTGCGTCCATTTGAACTTTGATAATGGCTGTTCCTCTGGATAATTTTCTCATTCGGCGGACTACTTCATAACTTAAGACCTCTTTCAAATCATTGTACTTGTGTCTGTTCCCATGACTTTGGAACATTTCGGTTTAGACCAGGTTAGCTCGTCTTCATAGTGGTTCGTAGTAAACTCCGGACTGTTTTGTTCCAGCACTACCACGTTTCAAGTAGTAGAGGTGCGCAGGACTGACATTATTGTTGCGTTATACCCGCCTGAGTAGATGCACTGTGCTGGGCCAATCTCTTATGGTTTTTCTTAATCCAGCCTTCTCAGATAAATCAGTCACAAAAAGCCAAGATTCCGCCCCAATTCTGGCTAATTCGAAAGTATTCCATTCATAAAAATTTTCCCGCGGACAATTCAATGGTTGGCTACTTCAGTCTGTTCAGTACTCGCCAAAAAATATCAGAACTAATCCAGTTGTGCATCAAAAATGTGAGGAAATAACTCATCAAAATGTTTAAGGACTGCTTACAAAATCACGAGAGTGTAACGGTTCAGTATGTTGCGCTAAACCCGATGACTCAATCCTAGCTATCCATTCACCCCACATCCGGTCCAGAGAGCACATCTTAACTGTCCCACTCACTCGCGTATCCCTGGCCTATTCACAAGGTCACAGACACATCACGCGCTCCGCAGGCCAGCGAGTGATCCAAC
>LUCH01006748.1:4192-28085 GCA_013368495.1 Paragonimus heterotremus
CAAGGCGGTGTGCACAACTTGATTTGTGTACTCAAGCAGTGGTCTTATATAGACTTCGTAGAGCGATTGAAAAGCATGTCTGTCTATTCGAGGAGAGGCTCTTTTTATCATCCCAAGACTTTCAAATCCCTTTTCGGCGGCCACCTGGTGGTGATGAGAAAAAGATAAACTAGTCAACAGATAAATCCCTGGGTCCTTTTTAGGATCAACTTTCGTGATATCCATTACACTTTGCGCACCATGGATCACGAATTGGTTCCCCGAGTCTCCTCCAAGCGACATATGTGCACACTTACTGTCATTTAGTGGGAGGCCCCATTCTTCTGACCAGCCCTTAATACGGTTGAGATCAATCTGCAACCCACAATTATCAAAAGCATTCCAGATTTTTAAATCATCCATATAGAGGAGGGTATTGTTAGAAATAAGGTCGGGAAGGTCGCTGATGTATATTAGAAACAACAACCGGCCGAGCACGGATCCTTGAGGAATTGCATCGGAGATCGTAGAACTGGAAGAAAACCGCTGACATCAAATCGGACAAACTGACTTGATCCGGTTGCCTTGCGTCTCCAACCTCAAACTCGTGAGCAAATCGTCAAGAAAATCATGTCTTCAGGAAACACGGTTGGCTATATAGTATTACTTTGTTGTTTGTACCTGCGGTGAATTCAACAAGCGGTTTCACGTACAGATTTCAATCATGTATTCCTGTCTGGATTACCTACCGGGTCAACAGTTACATGTCGTATATTCAATTAAACAAATTGACTGCACCCGTAGCTTCTGATTCGCTTACTGTCAACCGGAAATAAAATGTTTTACTGTGCTCGTTACGTTCAGTTGTCATGACTTTCCGGGGTAACAATTTTAAATTATAGTCAAATGCCTGGTTGTTTTCCCCGAAATTGTCGAGGATGGGAAAACTCTGCAACAAATTTGCTCGGTGATAAGCGCAAAGAAATGACGAATAATGTTCTACATCAGAGGGTAAGTAGAATAAATATATTAACGCCACTTGGGTGTGTTTAGCCAATCCTTGGTCGACCTAACACACATTGCCGAACTCTCCCGTCAAAATCATTCACGTATGGTATGAAAAACGTTGTGAAGGATGGAGTTGCACAAGGTTGTTTAATGCGATACACTTAAGTGACAAGATTAATGTCTAGCAATGTGCTGGCCAGACGAGCGAATCCATAATAATACTGATCGAGCCGAACTTACAAGCGACTTTCTGGCATTAAATTGTGAAAGCGTAAAGTTTGGAGTGACCAACTGCAGAGAGCTTGCTCATTTTCGGGCAACGCATGATATAAAGCGAAAAGACTTGTCACACAGTATGAAGGAAAAACCTCACACAACGGATTGTAATTTTGTACATGGAATAACAAACAGGTGATTTGACTGGGACAAGTGTCATTGTCCACGTGCTGTCTGGTCAATCAGCTGGCAGACATCGGGGTCGCACTTTAAGTATGAAGTCTTTATATGCATTTACACATGGAATCTGGACAATCCAAAACATCAGATTTAATCTATAGTTTAATCTGGTATATAAGATCGTCACCGAAATTTCATTTCAGAATGTGGCAAGATTATGCACTGCAGAGAAATCTGTAGAAATCCGGATGGTGTAATTACTTGTGAGTGATTTCTAAACTGTATCGTCCAGAATACCTCACTACTTATCAGTTAGTAAAGTCTTCTCCAAAATCCACAGATCTGCGTGGAGAGACCTACTGCTGGTACGCGAAGCATTGAGAAAAGAAATGGATTCTGAGGTTACGCGCGTTTCATATCGAGATTGGCGACACGAAACGTGGACAGTGATTGATTCTGAGGAAGCAGAACAGAAGAAACTCGCAATCTACCAATTATCTCGTAGAGCACATGGCTGCTGAATCCCTCTTCTGTAGGATAAGGACTAAAATGGCCTGCTTAAAATGAAAATAGATACACACTTTGTGAATCTTTGACGACAGGAACGATCGTGAAATGATGCCTCTATGTAGTACAGACGTGATGGGCCTCATACGACGAACAGCGACCTCTGTCTTCGAAGAAAGAATACTGAATAATTAACTGACTGCAGTTTGCGAACTCCCATAAGCTTCACCCAGTATCTTTCCAACAGAACCATTGCGTTGAAGTTTTATTCCTACAGGAATGGTATACCAGCGACCTTCAATAGTGAGTACTTTTGCTAAGATGAGGGGTTAAGCAGCCCGATTTTCATCAGACAGTTTTGTAGACATTGTGCCGATAATCACATATTTGGTGACTCATTCCATTAGGCAATCAAGATCGATCTGTACGGCTTCCGATTCACAGTGTACTTGATAGCGTGACTTCAAGGTAGACCGCGTAAAGAAAACACCTTGGTTCATTTACCACTGACGAACATCAAAATGTGCTGATCGCCAAGACTGAGGCTAGAGAAACCCCGCTGGATGCATCGCATCAACAGAAAGTGGTCCCACTCACTATCATTGTGGCTGCGAAGGAAGTACTTTGTCTAAGTTCTGGTGCAGTCTGTGATGAAGGTCTTTGACATGACAGTGGATTTCCAGTATGATACCTTGTTGAATGGTTTGTTTAAATCCACAAAAGTGATATCTGCTATCACTCCAATAATCTCGGCCTTAGCTTAATTCCACTTTATTACCAGTCGGTGGGTTCGGAGAGATAAACTTAATAGAAAATCAGGCTGACCTACGTTTAGCAACTCGCCTGCTTCAAAATGTTGCACGTGGTCTCTGTTAAGGTCACTCAGTTTGTAGTGACTGCCTCGCTTATTGCGGCGTAACCCTACTTATGAAAGTTTGCAACTTAATCTGCCTCATATCGGTTGCCTTTGAAGTTCAGGAGCATAATACTAGGCCGGATAAATCTGTAATTTGTGAGCGCGGAAACTCGATGTAGTTGGAAGTCAACAAAAGTGCCAAAGTGACCTAAATATTGTGCAAATCAGCATACGGTTGCGTAATTTTTAAAGCCTGTATGTCAGCAAAAGAGGCACCAAACATTCTTTCTTACCAGACAGTGTGAACTCCACATGGTTCGCATTAACATCACACAGAGTGGACAGGAGCCACTTCCCCGCTTACGCCACTGACTATGTCGAGTGACGAATCAACGAGTATATTTTACACAGTACAACTGTTACTGCGAAAACTGTCAATTTACGAGTTATGCAGCTTGGGGGACAAACTTTTCAAGGTAGCCATTTTCACTATTGGCGAACGAAGAGCGTATCAGATTATCTGTTCAAGCAAATTGAAAGCCGTAGCAACCGTAAATTAGGGGTGAGACAAGCTTTTACTCTCACAGCGTTGAGCTATGTAGGTTGCGTGACGTGAAACCAAAGTGGCTGCTTGGGAGTGCGGTAGTGCGAATTTTGTTTCCTCCAATTTAAGAAAACAAAAATCGCCCACGGAGCCCTAACTTTACAGAGAAATACGGTCTGTACGGTGACTCGAAAAATTGTGACTTCTAAGGAAAAGATATACCCAGTATCATATCGCAATATATAAACGGGGAATTTCAGTTAGTTCGTAAACAAAATGAGCCATCAAGTGCAGGCGAATTGACAGAAATCCACCACGATGACACAAAGATCCCGGAAATATTTACCAGAGGGGCAGAAAAAGCATAAATCAATAATCATTTTCCATATTAATCGAAGCTTGCTAATCAGCACATGGAGATTGATTCCTTTCCACAGTGATTTTCACCCTCTATTAAAATAGCTTCATTCCTCTAAATCACACCGCAATGCACCATACTCAGAATACAGCTGTCACTACCACATACACGGCGATTTGATCAAGTTAACAAGCCTAGACCAGCTTTGCGTCTTGTGACGAAAGTGAAAGATAAATAAAAGAGAAAATCATCAATGTTTGTTCATTCGCGTATTCACGCAACAGTCTCAAATACACGCCTGTGAGGCTCTATGGACGAAAATCAAGAATAAGCCGCCAAGGGAAATTGCTTGTGGTACTGCATGGAACGTACTTCCATATTCAGGAGGTGTTCTCCGGACTTCACAGAACTTGTAACTACAAAACGTCAGCGACTTCTTGAGACACATCGAGGCACACTAAGAAAGTGCGAACTGCTTCAACTGTGATATAATGTTGACGGTGGCTAGCCTGTTTGTTGTGTTAGTTGTGAACGAAACAACTTTGCTAGTTCAAAACAAAAAGTTCACCTAGTACCTGGTTGGTTGATCTCATAGTTTGGAGGCCGTGTATTCCTTTTGCAACTATTACAACAGTTACAAAATGAACCTAGACCCTGTCATAAGTCCACCCGAACATTGGCCAAACAAACACGACACAACATATCAGTCACATCAACGCGAGGAATCAATAATCATGCGCTGGCAGCAGGTGTCGTTCAGGGAGAGTAGACGTGACACTTTCACTTGCTCTGCTAACTCAGGAGTGTTATATAAGTGGTAGCCAGCATGACTGAAGAAAGCTAGTGAAGCGACCGGGACCGTTTTACTATGACAATAAATGCAGTGTTCATCGAATTTTAATGAGGGCAGAAGTTGGTTATGAAGTAAACAGACACCAGCTCATCGTTTCACGATAAGCCCATTTCAGCGAGTGATTGATAAAATGCTGAAGACTATCCGTTCAACTTAAGGAAGGTAAACAGAGAGTCTGCTGACAGGTGTTTACTACATTTCCGGCAATAAGAAGAGCAATATTGCGCCAAACGGTTCAATGATAATTATACAAGTGGCGTACCACTACTTCCATGACGCTCAATGCAGAAGTATGAGAAACTTGACCTTTCTCAGTCACAAAAAGTGCGGCATATTTCCTAGGTAGCAGGGGCTAGTGAAAATTTCAACGGAAATTTGTTGAATCAATCCACGGGTATGAAATTAATCTGGGCAGTCCTGATACATTAAGCCTGGGCAGCCATGATCTGTGAAAAGAGATAACGTGTCTTTTTGAGAAACCCTTTTATACGTGGTCAGTGATGGTTATCAGTTTGGTTTATCTATGCGTATGAACGCATTAACTATGTCGAACGGTAACATAAGTCCACTTCTTAATTCGGAGTATCAAGGGGGTTCATCGTTATTCATCACGACCCATGTTCCAACGAGAACCAGTTCCACAATGTATTCCTCCAGTGCGTCACATACAAAAGAAGCGTAGTTTCTGCTTCTCGACTGATATGGTTTGAACTGGCTACTCAACGGATCAGATTAAAACCGGCTGAAGAGTTCCATGGCATACTTGTCTAGCAAGTATTCAAATGTATCGACATATACGGCACTACGCCTGAGTTAAAGGTTATCCCTAGACGAAATGCGCTGTCGGACAAGTTTGAACAACTGTCTCTACTACCAGTTACCAAAGCATCACTTCCCAAGATGGATTCATAACTTTTTCGCGACCGTTTTCCGAATTTCCTCAAAACTTTTCAGACACAACCATTCTTGCTTTGCATGTAAAAATCTAAGGTATGATAGGTGCCAGCACCCCGACACCATAAAAGAGTGGACTGATTCCAAAAATTGAACACGAGTATTGAAAAGAGGGGTGCCAGATAGTATTGTCGTTAAATGTATTCCAAATTACGGGAGCCCACTAGATTTTGATATATAACTATCTAACAATACCAGTGATTGTGGTGGTGAGACTACACAGTATTGCTCTATATGTACGCCACACTTGCCACTGTAAACATAGGTATGTGATCGAAATTTTACACTCTAAGTCCGTAAAACATGTCCTAATTAAAGTTTCAATGGACCATTTTGGAATGCAAATATTCTATGTCCATGACCAGAAACCTTAAGTGAGCATTCTCGAAAAGCGCAGAAAGTAGTCGAATTATTATGAGGAGTTAAACAACTCAGGTGCAGAAAAATTGCAAACGTCGATCTTCCATTTACATCGTAGATCATCCACTCCTATGAATGAGATTCTGGCTCACAAATATCAAACCGACTGGATCGAGGCACAACTACGTAAAGCCTCCAAGGCGCAAAAAGACAAAGTTAGAATTCAAATATCATTTATTTTCAGCTCTGTATTCAGAAGCATTTACAGTCCGCTGCTCCAGCTGAAACCAAAACCTCCTTGCTGCGTAGTACCAAACCAACGACCAAAGCGGAAAGCTTTTGGAAACTTCCACAATTCGCAACAAAGGTGAGATGTCAACTTATTACACATTCTTAGTATAAAGTACTGATGATACTTGTTTAATGTATACTACGCCCTATAATATTTGAATTCTGCTGTTTAAGAACTACTACTTAGAAGCTTTATAGTCACTAATGTGGCTGTTAGTTTTAAGTGGTGTAAATCCTTTTAGGACTGTGTATCCTAAGGAAGAACCCGCTTCTATTCAAATTACACGCTGGAACAATGTTACCTATCTTTTCGCTTCACAAGAGAACGAATCAACAGACCACAATGGCTGGATGCAAGAAAGTGGACAGGCCAGAGGTAAAGCACGTGTACCAGTAGATTTGACATTTTAAATCTTGCGGACCAAGACTGTGCGTGCGGTGCAGAAAGTTGTGAACTCGACTAATGGATTACCAAGAAGTCTGTGGTTGATACAACTCACTTTATGTGATGGTTAATATAGGACTTCAAAAGAGAATATCCGTAGGAGCCTAAAACAGTCACGTTACGTACCCAGGTGCTTTGTTTGTTAAGAAACTCTACCAAGCAGGAGCAGCCTTGAGACCAGAACGTAGCAGCAGCCTTTTCAATGTATTCTACATTTGTAGCCTGCGGTGTAATACAGCCAACAAGACCATCAATTAACCAGAAAACAGACGAACTCACACAAAGTCATGGGGGCACTACCTCTGGGGAAAACATCCGAGAGTAGATTATCCACTCCTCTGCTTTCGTGTAATTATTAAATGTATTTAGTGCCGTATTCTGCTCTGCAGATTTGAAACCGTCTGTGTGGGATGAGATGAGCAACTGTGTTTCGGTTCAGTATCGCTGAAAGGTCGGTGGCATAAATTATCTCGTAGTGACAATTCTCAAACCAGATGGTGGATAATGAATCAAGATTTTCGAATCGATTAGTTCAACATTCGTGGAATGGGAACCATTCTTCCGAACTGAGGTCAAACAACATGAACCCCAGCAGCTCGCGTGATAGTCAAAGAATGGCTGGTTTGGAGGAAGTAATAACTAAGGTTCTACTATGCGGTATATTTCCCAAGCCTACCGTATCATGGTGGACAGACAATGGAAAGAAAGGACAGATAGGTATAGAGGACGGACATTTTTAATGCAAATTTGCGCACATCGTTAGTCGAACGTCCCGTTGGAAATAAAAGGTATGTTCTTTAATTGCACAAGTGCGCTATAGTAAGTAGATTCACACAGAAATCTAAAGTTGTGCAGGCGAAAAGATTTTCACCATCATCACCAAAGCAGCCATGACTCCAGACCCCGCCCACCTAAACAATGACGTAGGATATCCTAAAAAAGTTAACTAGAAAGGTTGGAAGTCAATAAAAAAGATTGGGTGAAAAATTAGAAATGACATTTAGGCAAGTACGGGGTACTGCGGCACACCGCCTACACGGATAACGTTTCTAACCAGCGATTTGAGTGAACATGTGGACCCCAGCCAGGCAAGCGAGACCTACGCACTTTGCTCAATGCAACAATCAGGATGTTCATATTTCATGACCACGTTGATGATTAATCACCACGTGATTTAACTCAACTGTTGGTGGTCTCAGTACACACTATCTGGTACGGTAGACGCTCATCTGGTATGCGGAGTACGTGACACAATCACCGCAGACTGCGTATCATGGTTAGTAACCAGTAGATCGCGCGTCCCGAACGACTGTGTTGCTCACACGATCAGTCCACTTGATGTGGGCTAACTGACGGAAACAACGATGATCAAACAGAAAATCGATTGGCATCGTCGTGAACAGGCTACGTTTCCGAATCATAGAGCAAGATAGAACGCACACAGAAACTACGTACCTTTCCTTTCAGCGACAACGGAACATCCTTTCGATGCCATACTTGAAGCAGGCTGGCAAAAGCAACTGGTGCCTTTGTTATCCCCGCCGATGTCTCATAAACAATATTACAAGTTGACGAAATAGTGCTACCCAAGTATGTGGGTGTCCACAGTCTCAAGTGGATTGCCTGCAATAAGAGACTTATGCATGGAAATGCCCCAATCTTGAAGCAGTACTTTGCACTGTGAAGGTGCGATGCGCATTTCACACAAATCAGCTTCGTTACTCACCTTATTCAGCATCGTCTGCACGTTTCCGGCAGACGGACTAAGTAAGACAATGTGGTCCGCATACTACATGTCGGTCAACCTAATGCCAGGAAGATCAACACTAAGCTCACTGGACTCTTTAAACGCATTTTCCAGAATGTAGTCCAGGACGAAATTGAAGAAGGGAAATCAGACACCTTTGACTAATACCACTAAACGCGATGAACTCCCGAGACAATTGTCCGTATACGGTCACGCTGCTTACAGAGTGAGCATACAGTGATCTCAACAGATTCACGTGCTTCCTTGATACTCCTCTGCGGAGAGAGTTCTGCAGAACGTAACGAACAACTGAATCGAAAGTAGCTAGCAGGTCCGAAAATACCACGACCGTCGGCTGCATATGACAGTACCAATGTTTCAAGATCTGTCACTGGGTAAAACTGCGATCAAAGCACCTAGGACTGGAGTCCTGCCTGTTACTCACGTATCTGGCTTTCTCTGGGCTTAGTGAGCCGACGTAATATGAGACCACTGAGTGAATCTTACGCAGCAGACACTAGACTGATGTATCTGTGAATTAAACATAGACTTCGGGCTCCCTTTTTTAAAATGAGGACGAACGTTGATAGACATCAATCACGAGCTACTTTTCAGATTCTCAAGTCGTTTGCAGAAATTTCGTCAGATCTGGTATCAACCTTTCTCAGGCATCCTTGCCAAGAGAAGGAGGGTTGAAGTCTGGTCCAGGAGCCTTATTACGTTTCAATAATTAAGGCTCCATATCCACTTCCGCTTCCGATGGAAGGCCAGCTGAAACGTAGTAACTGACCATTCGAGTTCCGTCGTCCACGTGATCTGATCGAGGCCAGCCGAACTGTTCTTCAAAATGTTTAGGCCATCTGTTAAGTCGGCACAATTGACTGGTGATAAGTAAACCATGTGGCCTCACTTACACTGACTCGACGGCCAGTACAACCAAGAATGAGAGAAAAGTGCTTTCTGCTATTCCCACATAGGAAGGCTCTTTCCACCCCTCTAGTCTGTTCGATCGACTGGTGCTTACTATTTTTGCGCGAGCTTTTGGTCAGCTTACGTTTAAGTGCTCGACGGTCGTCATCATATTCAGAACCAGGTGGTATCCGGCGACGCTTGTTCGTGAGGTTTATGGACGTGACAGAAATCGAGTTCTATCGCAACTGAACAGCTCCTCGGAACATACCTCGTCACAACACGCTTTCGCAACTGCAATAAACTGCCACCAGGGTTTGTTAAGATCGCACGCCTGACTCGATATGGGCATTATTTTCACCAAAGCTTCTCAGTAAGTGTTCTTTACGATCTCCTTGTTCGAATGTCAGTTGAGTAGCCTGCAGCTATTAACGTATATTCTCTGCGTGCATGAAAAAAAAAATGGGGGGGGGGCGTAACAGCATGTTCCGAATCCAGGTGGTTGCTCCAGAAGACACGACAGTCTTTAACAGAATGGCGCCACCTGTAATTGTCATATGATCCAACTGTGTCCACGGCTGAGAAGCACACAGAGGTCTCCAAGTAACACAGTGATTCTAATGTTGGAATTGCGTGCTCGAACTATAAAGACCATGGGATGCGCACAGCTGCGGCAGTCTTTCGCCACTGTTAGGGCGTTGTGCCTGGACACCAAACATACCTTCCAGCTGCTTCTTCTCTGGAGAAAGAACAAGCTGAGCATTAAAAGTTTTGGCTAGTATGATTATATCTGAGTGTTTAGTTTGCCTCAGAAGATCAACGAGGGTGTCATGGACCACATCTTTGGTAACATCCGACAGTGCACAAGCGACTGTTGACTGGGATCCAATCGAGCAAACATTGTTCTCTTTTGGAACTTAGTGCGATTATCATTTCAGCTTAACCACGAAATTGAACTTCAACGTCACCACATACCCTAACAGAGAAGCGCTTGGATCGACAGTTATCCAGAAGTGAGTACAAACGGATAACGGTGCTATAATCGTAGACTCGTGACTCTGACACACAGCACATCTCAAGCCCCAGACTTCAGAGCGTAGTTGCCACAACAGCTTGTTGACCGACTTGTCGGAGGAGGCGGACATTGAAAATACCAATGCCTACCAGGCTGTCTTGACCTCAGAAAATCACTCTTTCTCGAAGGTACAAGGAAGGCAGAAAACTTGAGGGGTAAAAGAGAATGTCGTGATGAGCGAATAATGTTACCTTCAGATATATTCCAAACAATTGTGGAAACACACTAGCAACTTTAATGGCGTACTTCAGCTCAGGTCAGAGTTTAAGAGGAAGTGTCCAGCTGATTTACTACCAACAATGGCGCTCTTCAAGGCTTACTAGTTTCGCCGTTCACCCTCGTCACATACGAGAATAAGGAGAACTGAACCTGACAACCACTTGATATCAGTAAACATCTATTGTTTATTGAAGGTTAACTGACCTTGAATATGCTAACGAGATGATGCTATTTTATAATTTAAGGCACAGCCAAGTGGTATCAAGTACACAGGAATTCGCTCAGTAGTCCAAAGCAGCATAAAGAAGACTGCACTGATCACGAATATTTACTCTTGAACAATAAAGTTATGAACCATACCGCGTTTGGGAGGTTGCAACAAGAGCAGAGGGCATAGGAGGGAAAAGATAGACGTCCATATATCGGGAGCTATAATAAGTTCCGCTAACCCGGATCATCATTGGCGGTAGAGGCACATCATTCATTACAGCCATGAGGATGGCCAGAAGGCACTGTGGCTTTAGCCGCCGCTTACCGCAAGAGTGATGTAGAACAACCTGGAATTTGTTTTGCCAAGAGCACAAAATTGGTCATAAGAAGCCAAGTGGAAGAAGTGAAAATGATACAAATTGCCATCTCGAACAGAGATTCGAGTGACCATGCGAGTCCCAAAACAGCAAGCAGCAACTATCCCTTCACCCAGTGGAGCAATCAAGGCTTTCGTATCTTGTGACCACTTCGTTGCTTGATCATCACGCAGTTTCACTCAACTGCTGGCGGTCTCAGCTTATAGTGCTGACCTCGATAAGTGCTCAGCTGACGTGCGGAGTATGTGACCCAACCTTGGCACACAACGCAAACTCATTCGTTGATTGACTTTTCACGTATCCTGAGCGCCCTGAAACACGCACTGACAAATTGCAGTATTGCTCACATGACCATCCAATCTAGTGATGGTTAACTGGCATAAAGAAGGATGGTAACCGACAGTTTGGTATAGTTAAATCAAGACAGGTACCGGGGGGTTAGCCACGGTCGGTAGTTTTAGTCTTCAGGGTCTGTTGCAAACCCTCCAAAGGTTCGTCCTCGATATAGTTGTGAGCCTGACAGAAATCGAATTGTCTACCCGTTAGGAATTAACACGAAAATCTCGGTCTCCAAAATACCATAACTGTCCCCGGATTCGCACTCAAGATAAGCCAAAAGACGTGTGCAAAAAACAACTTCGTTCCACTCCAGAACGCATACGACAAAAGCGAAAACGTACAGTGTTTATAAGGGATGTAATGACCAAAAAACATTCCTGAATCATGAGATAGAACAGTTACCGAAAAAATAGTTAGGGTCACTAATGAACATAGCGGAATAAAAGTCAGACGGGTAAAAAACTAACCAAGGTCACCTCTCCACCGTTCTGAACATTTCCGCTAATTACGATCGAACCAATCGTTGATTTTCTCGAGGACGGGAGCGGCTTTGAACGGAAAAAGATGGACTCCCTAACACATATCTCTGGAAGATTTTTGGGTTCAATCGTAGGACTGCTTCCGAGGATCGACCTGAATGGGTCTGATCAGTTTACAGCATCTGTTTGTCCGTCGTCTCCACCTCAAGAGATACTTGTGCTCAGGGTCCTGGAACTGTAACGTCCGTTTTGTCGAATGTTCGGTTTCAGTAGGTCGTTTTTTCTTCAAATCGAAAGAGTCCAGCAATATACCGAGTTGCGCGGTTGGTCCTACCTGGCCGCACAGCACATCCTCACGGTTCCGGCGAATCTGGTTTGCGTGCCGCACACATGTGGCTTAGTCGACTTTCACTTCATAGAGGACTGATCCTCGCCGTCGGACGATTATTCCTTTCATCCAGTTCAGCGGTCCATGAAACATTCATATAAGTACCAGCTCGCCGATTGTGAAGTACCGTGCACGAGCTCCGTGTCCTTGATTGTATTGTCTTTAAATTCCTGCATTGCATCCTCCCGTTCTGTTTGAATGCGGGATCATGATATCAAAGATAGTCGTCAGTGTTCTATTAGGCATGAATTCTGCCAGCGACTTGCCATCCGGAACGTTCGGGTTTGGGGTTGTTTGGCAATTGGTTAAGAAGGTCTGTAAAACATGACTTGGGTGACCCTCTCTGGCCTTCAACAACACTCGCTCTAAGGTGTCGACAAACCTTTCAGCTTGTCCGTGCGACTGGGGATGGCAAACTGTAAATCGCATATGTTGAATGCCTAGCCGTTGAGAGTAGTTTTCAAAGATGGAAGAGGTGAACTGAGATCCGTTGTCTGTGGCCAACGTCCCTCGCAGTCCAAAGCAGCTGAAGAGTTCCGCTAGCTTCTTTATGGTGTTGTCTGTATTCGGCTGTCGTAAGATGTGAACTTCTGGCCACTTGGTGTGGGCGTCGACGATAACTAGATACGTTTGTCCATTGAGTGGCTTGGCAAAATCCATGTGGGGCCTCTGCCAGGGTCTTTGAGCTGCCGGCCAAGTGTGCAATTCACATTTCAAGTTTTTGTAACAGACCAACACGATGAGCATTTTTGGTAGTTTCTCGAGTTGTTTATCCATTCGTGGCCAGTAGGTAATACCGCGCGTCAGTGAATTCATTCGGTTGATCCCTGGGTACCCACTGTGGAATTCATTGAGTACTTGTCGTTGGAGTGCTCCCGGGACTGCTACTCAATCGGCAAACATGACGCATCCGCCCACGACCGCAAGCGTCTCTTGACGGTGGAAAAATTTCCGTAGGCCACTATTGAGTTCTGCGTATGACCAAGTTGTGTGGATGAAAGTCATTACTTGCCTAAGAGTTGCGTCCAGTTTGGTGGCCTCTGTGACCATCGCTGCTGTCACTGGAAGTGCTCGGACAGCCTCACTGAGGATAAGGTGTACATCAGGTTCAATATTAACGGCTGCGATTACTGTGTCCTCGTCGTTCGGTGGCTGTATTCCGATGAGTCTGGATAAGGCGTCAGCCTGACCAAAGCTGGTTGTGGAACGGTACTGTATCGTGAAGTCGTAGGCAAGAAGCATTGTTGCCCATCTTTGCAAGCGATTGGCCGTATAAACCGGAATTCCTTTATTTGAACCGAACACTGCAAACAACGGCTTGTGATCCGTCAATAAGGAAAAGTGTTGTCCGTACAACATTTTATGGAACTTTCTCACCGCGAAGATTACAGTGAGGGCCTCCTTCTCGATCTGACTGTAGTTTCGCTCAGTGTAAGCGACCTTGCTGCCTGCGCGATTGCCTTATCCGTTCCATCTGGAAGCCTTTGTGATATCACAGCACCGATTCCATAGTTGAATGCATCTGCGGCTACAACGAGTGGTAGCGTCGGATCGTGGTGCGTGAGCAGGATGTCTGAAGTCAACAGGGCTTTGATGCGATCAAAGCATTGTTGATATTCTCTTGACCACTCCTATTTAGCATTCTTAATGAGCAGACGGTTCATTGGCGTTCGGATTCGATGCAGTTTCGAGAGGAAGGAACTGTAGTCGCTGACCAACCCCAGGAAAAACAGTAGAGTTGACTCATCCGTTGGAGGGGGCTTTCTCTGTATGGCTTCTACGTTGGCTGGGTCAGGTCGTCGGTCATTTTTGTCTACAATGAATCCAAGGTATTTGATGCTGAACATTCCAAAAATGCATTCACTAAAGCGAAGTCGGAAGCCATATTCACTCAAACGAGTAAGAGTTTGGTCCAGCTTCTGCTCCAGATCCTCCGCATTGTGACCCATGACTATAATGTCCTCTGAATAAGCTGCCGCAGCGGGACTATTCGTGGGTATCGTATCTATCATTTGTTCAAAGATGGCTGGCGTTGTCTTTATGTCAAACGGCAGGCGGTTGAATCGGATAAGTCCTTTGCGAGTATCAATTGCCAACAATTTCTTGGAATCTTCGGCGACTGGCTATTGTAAATAAGCCACGACGAGGTCAAGCTTCGCGAAACATTTTCTGCCATCCAGCTTCGCGAAGAGATCCTCCGATATCGGCAAAGGAAACTGATGCGTCTGGAGAGCGTCATTTAGACCTGTAGAATAGTCTGCACAGAGTCGTATTGTTTCAATTGCCTTCTATACCACGACGACAGGGGCTCCCCAAGCTGTATAGTTCACCGGTTCAATCACTCCAGCTTTCTAAAGACGTTCCAGTTCCTGTTCAACAGTTGACAGCACAGCATAGGGTATTGGACGTTTGGGTAGAAATACCCGCTTCGTTCCAGAAAGAAGAGATAAGACTTCCTTCGCTGTGGTGCAGCAGCCAAGTTCTTCTGTGAACACATCCAAGTGTCTCTGCTGGGGAACGTTTGTGAGTTGATGGTGGAGTTCTGCAGACATAGTGGGCTTCTGCTCAGCTTGAGTGCGGTTGCAGCTTTGGAGTAATAGTTTGTCAAATAGATATAGCGTGCCGATTCAATCCAATCCAAGCAGATCCAGGTCAGGGTTGCGAGTCACGTAGCAGATACCTTTGATTGATGATCCGTTAAGGGCTGCAGTGCAGTGGACTTCGCCAATGATGGACAATCGATCACCAGTCGCGCTTCCAGCAAGTTGGGTTGTCAGGTGTATTGTAGGTTTGCCAATCATATGCCGGGTGTGATAAGAGGTGAATGTAATGTCGGATGCTGTATCGAGCTGTAGTCTGACCGGCTTGCTGCTGATACGGATACATACTTTCTGTGCGTCCAGTGGTAGTCGTTTCTTGCTGCAAGAACGATCTGTACTCTTGAGAAGCGGGGCATGTGTGGCTTGCGGGAGTTCTGATTGAGCAGGAGCCGGCGCTTCTTTAAACGGCAAGGGTACTTTTTGTGGCTCCACCGAGGGCAATGGGTGCATCAATGCTGATGGAATGGACAATATCGGACTTAATGCCGTCCACCACATTGCCAACACGATGTGGCAGGTTTTCTTCGGTTGTTGCGTTCCGACGCTGATGCAACCTTGACTGGGACATTTGAAGATACTGTATGAACGTTTTAGTGCCTGCTCTGTTAGATCATGGCGGTGTCGTGCTTCAGGTTCACTAGGCGCCAGCATTCGGCAATGATATCTTGCGGGGTGATTTCGGGACATTGTTCTATCTTCGCCAAAATCCGTGTTCTGATATCTGCTTCCTTTGGTGATTGGAGTCCACAAGCGAAAATCAAACATTTGAAATGGCCTTCGGTCACTGTTTGGAGCTTGAAACGCGTACGCCATTCAGTCACTATCTGCTGACTTCACGAGCTTCAGGCACTGGTAACGTATGTTGAATAGGGATAACTGGTCGCCAAAGATTTTGGACAGCGTCTGTGTGGTTTTGTCAACACTGAAATCCCTTGGGTTTTTCGGCAAGATAAAGTTGATGTACCAAGTTTGCGGAGCAGCGGCCTCACCTTTCCAGCATCGTCCGCGTCTGACAGTTCCACCTTGAAAAGATTTTCATACTTTTTGAACCAAGACTCGAACGTGGTGCCCGTTACAGGATCAAAGTGAACCTCACAAATTGAGTTGATTAGAGATTCCGCTGTAGATTCGCAGGATTCGTTGGATCCTGCTGTCGGTTGCTGGAAACTCAATTTCTGCGTCAGTGTTTGTCAGTTTTAACTGCACTTGCTCGAATTGTTTCTGCTGCTGTTGAAGGAGGGTTCGCATCTGGTCGAACGTAAGTGACATCGTGAGTTCTTCCGTCGCCAAATGTCGTAAACGTCTGAAAGGATAGGCTGGTTCGTTTTCGGTATAGTTGTGAGCCTGACAAAAATCGGATTGTCTACCCGTTAGGAATTAACACGAAAATCTCGGTCTCCAAAATACCATAACTGTCCCCGGATTCGCACTCAAGATAAGCCAAAAGACGTGTGCAAAAAACAACTTCGTTCCACTCCAGAACGCATACGACAAAAGCGAAAACGTACAGTGTTTATAAGGGATGTAATGACCAAAAAACATTCCTGAATCATGAGATAGAACAGTTACCAAAAAAAATAGTTAGGGTCACTAATGAACATAGCGGAATAAAAGTCAGACGGATAAAAAACTAAAAAATGGACACCCTAGCAGGGTCGAACGCTCGGTATTTATAGAGGTTTCAGTAGAGATTACAGCTATCAGATCCTGGTAGCACGAACGTAGACGCTTGGCTGCGTTGTCGGCGAGGTGAACACGATTAACGAAGCAGAACGGTGCAAACTACAGAAGTAATTCAGCCTTCACTTGTAGCTCGATGATCGTTTACCTGGTGTGGCCACTTCGATGTTGAATGTTCGAATTTAGTCGATACATTTCTGAACAACAGGTCAAATACCTTCAATACTCTATTTGTGAACTACGATACGTTCTTCTCCGCGCCACCCTATGGCGGTTGAGCATCCTTGGTGTACTGCTACTAATGACGGTGATATGTGTACACATAACAGCACCAGACATCATTATCAAGTTGCATATTGTAAATAATCACTAAAGGCTGTCGTTCCGGTAGAACGTTTTAGTACATTACTAGGTTTTGAAAATCACTCTCAGTAATTTTCCGTTTCTTCCAGGAACACGGGGGTATAAATACCTTCCGGGATGAAAGATGCCGTAAAATGGCCTACAAAGTGTACTATGCAGAGAGACCAGCAAGATTTGGAATACATGGTCAAGGTATCTGTCGTACAGGAGCAATTGTTTAAGATGACGTATGACAATTACTCACAAATTATTCCCTTATCTGTCAGTTTTCTATATTTTCTGTATCCACAAATGTTTCTGTTTTGCACGCAACTGTAATGTTTGTCTTAGGTAACACTTTCACTTGATAACCAATATTTATGGAGTAAAAAAATTATGTGCATTCCACCAGTTTGTTTTTCGGCCGGCACCAAACACAACCAAGGGATAGACGCATAGATTAATAAACGTTCAGAAACGACAGAAAACCAGTACTTGCGGCCCATACGATACGAGTGAGATTAAAACTAATCGCGGTTTGCATGTACCTTTAAAAACAATATGCTCACAATATAGACAGCAGTGTACAAGTGGTTGAAACCTGAGCCGACTCCCATAGAAACGAAAGGAACGTCAATTAGCAGATAACATAAGGAGAAACTAGGCGTATTACACTATCATCTGTTCGACCTGAAACATCCAATAGCACAATGCACCTGGATCAGAAGGTTAAACGGGCACAAATTGGAAACCCTACAGTCTTGTTATTTACTGGCCGTTTACTTATACATTACACAAACTGTTAACACTAGCGATCGTCGGTCTTACTATATTCGGACCTCGCCTGTTAGAAGCAAACGTGCAGACTGAGAGCGCTGCGAATACCAAACGAGGCAGATTTAGTTATCACTCAACATCAAGTTGCCCGGTACAATTTGCGCCAAGACCACTTAGATGCAAATGAACAGGTTACTTTAGTAAGACGTAGAACCGCATTCATAATACGAAGGTAAGACGTTCGAATTCAGAAAACGTTAACCGGCCTGTAGGAAGAATTCGTGACACAAGCTTATTATGAAACAATTTTGAAGTAATAAATGACTAACTGAAACATATGGAAGAATACAGAGGTTATTTGCAGTTGACACTTCTGTATACAGAAGACTACACAGGACAATGAAAATGTTTGCAGAAGTTGAATTTAACTTTCTATAATAAACACCACAACGGCAGTTTTCACGCAGGCAAAATTAATCACGAGTCATTAATTGTCAACTCGAAGGTGAACTATCCATAAGTAAGGTTACGGGGCTTACCGTGGCCAACCCATCGGTACCTGTTACCATTCATCTGGTTCGTGTTTTACGTCAAGCCGCTCGGGCATCTGCAAAGAATAAGGTTTACCCATCGAGTTGAGCATCGAAAATTTATTACGCTAGAAGAATCCCATCAAGTCAGTAAGCTCATGTGATTTCACAATACGACCTTGTATGCGCTTTCTTGGTAGCCATCAAGGAAAATGCCATGGTATATTCATAATTCGGCTTTACTTAAGGTTAGAACATCTGATTCGATTGATCAATACAGTTTATCGTTTACGACCAACTTTCCTAGAAAACAGATATTCCGTTAGATGGCAGTTAATAAAGTTGTCACTTTTGCTCACCTGACTAGAATGGATTCTCAGTGAGAACAATGTAACACTATGATCGATGCACCACCATCATACACAACTTTCCATACAAAAGCGGCAAGGAATATGGACAATTAGTATCCAAAGATAAAAATAAGAAAACTAACCTGAAGTAAGCAAGATACTACAGAAAGCAGTAACATGATGGAAAATGGATTACTTTATGCATAGAAATTGACTTAAATGGGGGACATCAACATTAACATATTAAGAATGTAAAGAGGTACTCCGGAAATGCAAACTTTTGCCCGTGTAGTCGGTTAAGCACATTACCAGACACAACTTTGCATACGCATAAAATGAACGATGAGTCGAACCGATAGTACAACAGTTCGGGTGGCCACTAATCTTGACAGCAGTCCAAACGAGAAGGGATTCGTGAATAACTAGAAATCTGCGACATTAAGAAAGCAGAAAAACCATAGACAAAAACAACCGATAAACTTAAATGTGTAGGCTTGTCATTGACGGCGAGATAACCACGTTTAGGGGCACCTAAAACTGGTAATGGAATCGGTCGCGCATTCCCAGACTTGGCAAGATACACCTAACGCCAACCTTAGTCACTGAGAAGGTCAAGACTGCCACAGTCCGCGGACATGTAATCGCCTTGATTTTTAATCTGCTACGTCCGATAACGACTGGCGAAACCCGAGAACTTAGAAAAGGCAATCACACCCAATAAGTATGTAGCTCAGCACAATTGACGTAAGACCTAGCCAACAAGATCCAGATCACGCGGATTTCAACCGCATTCCAGTAGTCACCGAGGGCTTCCCGAAAACATCAGTCAGGACGCCATCCTGATTTTTCGAGTTTTTAAGCATGTGGTTTGGTCCTCGAGAAGTTACTCAAACCTACCACCTTTCCAAACATCGACTAGGGGATGGTTACCGGTATGTGGATATCTCAGTCATTAGGTTGTCACAAGAAGAACATCGTGATAACTTGCGTTAATTTTCGTGTCATGGCGCTGCGGTCTACAACACAGCTAAAACCTGTGAATAGTAACAAACACGACGTCATCTGTTTTGTCTGATAGTACCGAATATATTCCTACAGTTGCGACATCGATTATATAAAATCTTTGGGGAGGACGTCGTTTGGAACTGTGTAAGACAGTGGGGATTGTAAACTACGTCTACGTATGTCGCACACAGTTCTTTTTTCCCCGCCAAACCAATTTCAGAGGGTGGACATGCGAAAAACATAAAACGTTATTCTCCAACACGACCAAATCGGTTACTCGGTGAGGTGGATCGTTTCCCACTAATGAGCACCCGGTGATTAAATCACACACTGTTGGGAGTCTCAACGAACCATACAAAGTGCGGTATACATTCAACCCATAAATGTAGTAGATACACGTAAAACGAACGGTGACAAATATGCCATAACATGAGAGAAAAGATAAAGTGTACGGTAAATAGAGGTAAAATGCGGATGGATAGAAAACGTAGTAACTGGTTCAACCATCGTGGAATGAGCAGCTTCATTATGTTACAAACCGTTAATTACCTTCGCGCTGGTCACTGTCACATTTAGGGGGAACATAAACTTAATTCTACGATACCCGCATAGGTCAAGATTGTTTAGTTCCTTTGAAGCTGGCGTTTCGCATCTCGACAGCTTGTACAGCGATCAACATTCTCACGAAGATTAACTTAAAAAGAAGTCAAGAATGATGCCCTTCGAACGCTGTTACCTTCGACTCTCTCAAAATTTACCCATATTCTTCTCTTTCAAGACATCTGTACCCTAAACCCTGATTACTTCTTATCCCCACTTCATTCCGTACTCCGTGGACACAATCCCCATAGGGTTATCGCCTTCCCACAACCTATCTTGGTTCCCTCACGTCGAACTGGTGGTTGTTTGCGAGTCCCGAAAAATTGGTTTTCTTCTGAGAACACGCAAGCTTATTGTTTTCGTTGGTTCAGATCTGCAATTCTCAAACTTCTCACACCCAAGAATACTGTTGGCAAATACGGGGTGCGAAATATTAAGCATATTCCTCTCCTTTGGATCTTGTTTAAATTTACGGTGTGTGTCTTGCTAACGATGCAGCCATAACGTCCGATCTTTACCCGTTATCGCATCGCAGAAATGTTGCCTGTTTTTCTTTTACTTATGACTATCGTCATGAAAAATGTCTTTTGTACTTGCTATATGTTTTCCTTTCCCCATTTCTTTTAACCGACCCACGTACGTTGAGTTATCAACTTCAGATGACATTGGCACGTTGTCATGTAGAAGTTTCTTCTTCCTCATTCTTTCTTACGGGAGTAAAAATATGGATTTCTTTCCCTACAGTCCCGAAATAGTCAAAAGCTGAGTTGACAAGGAGCGTCTGTCACCCGCCAATAACCGTTTTCGTTGCTGTTCTATGTATGAACAGAGGGTCTTCGGATTTGTGCAACAAAAAATATTTCTTCCGGAATACACACTGACACTAAATGCACCAAAACAGACCCAATGTGAAGTTTACGATAAGAACATAAAAAGATTAGAAGTGATCTATTCATCGTTTTATTAAATAACGGGATCAAATTCGACCGACGTGTAAAATCAGATAGACTCTCATCAAAGCAGTTGAAATGAAAGTGGCGAATTGGTAATGTTTCTGGATGGGAGGAGAAAAATGATTTCATACTGAAAAAATGCTAAGGCATACAACAGTTTACGCAAATAGATAACGGATATTGTAATGTCCAGGTTCTGGATGCTAAGTTCTAAAGACAACAAACTGTCAAACATTACAGCTGTTATTGTGATACACACACAGATCCTGAGCACTAGATCATAATGAATAGACCGAATGAATACTATTGCACTTTTTTGTTGGTGATTGTTGAGTCATCAGTTGCAGAGGTATAATTCGATGATTTGTTTGACGAACTGAGTTTTCGGCAATCGGCATACGTCTCATTAAGTGAAAAAGCACTCACAATATTCTCCCAAGTGAAGAAGAATTTCTGTACCGATTTTTTTGAACAGCCCAAAACACCCGGGCGACGAGTGAGCTCACGACCGTGGCGGAACAGAATCAGAGTGGGCAGTTGTTTAGACCAACTGGAGGTATCGATACCATATTTGGCAGCCAAATCCGGATACCGCGTGACGTCTAGCTTGGCGAATTTCAGAAAAGGTAATCCGAATTCATTCGACAACTCAGCGAATATGTGTTGCAATTTGATACATGCCGGCGACCAAGCAGTGTAGAAGGTTATTAGCCATACGGTACGCGAGTCTCCGTGAAGTACTTCTTGTTCAAATGATGTATCACGTAGGTACAAAACCTGGTCTGGACCTTCGTAGCATGGTTGCTGTAAAAAGCAGGCTTGAAGGAGCCATAAAACTCCGAAAGCTATGGCAAATACGGCATTCTGCTTCCAAAACATGATTATACTTAATATTTTGGCGAACAAGCAAAAATGAGCTAAGTAGTCCGGAATGGAAAACTGGCGTTTGTTTCTCAACGCTACAAAGCTGCCTAGAAAGATAAGCAACTCATATTCTTGAAAGTTGATTGTGCAACTGTCATAAAGGATCGTACACAATGGGGGAACTGTTTTAGTCACGAAGAAACTGACACTAAGTAGGCCGTTGACAAGATAATAGGGGTGAAGTAGGACTTTTAGGCTGCGTTGATTGCGCCCCATCTGAAATAAGGGAGAAAACGTTAATGTGTATCATAGAAGGATGAAGCGTAAAACGGAAAAATTGCGTCCAAACTTAAACCATTGCCACTAAGCTGACAATGTCTGGCAAATATCAGTTGCAAATGACTCACAACCCATACTACCTATTAGACAGAAACTTGCCGCTCAAAAAAGAGGACACGACCCATCTTCGAATACCTGACCACACTTACCTTTAGTCGTTTGCATCAAGTGCCATCCCCAAGTGAACAATGATGAAACAGTTCATACTGACGCATAAAGATAAGTGGAATCAAGCAGACTCGTCAGTTTCCTCTGGTTATTCATGTGAATATGGGGATGGTTACCGACCTATCCTAATCCACAAAACATCATCATCCATCCACATCAATTTAAACGAATGGGTCGAGGCCCAAACTAACAACTCACCGCCCTCTGAATGGTGCCGGCATCGGGGTATCAGGGCTGGCGGCTTTGTACCGTGTAAAAATAGAGACGCAAAAGTGCATGGTAGTTTGGCTAAGTGGTCCTAAGTTTACGACCTACGGCCCGATATGACAGACAAGTGATGATAAAATATTGGAAACGGGAAGTCGGCTGCACCTCCCCGGCGATTCACCCATTTGAAATGAGTAGAGGAACTGTCCCATCTACCTCCAGATAAACGAATGTCCAGGGTTAGTGGGACGGACCAGCTAGAGGGGGTTGTGAACATTCCCTGAATAAGTTAGTTCCATTTCAGTAAGATATGGCTTCAAGTAGATCGTGCAGCTCGTAGATGTAGACAACGTAAACGATGGATCTTGCCGGAAAACTCCGGAATTTCAGTCACGTGTTTACCCACTGCCAACTGGTTATTTAAGATGGCCAGAAGACATTAAAAGGTGCAAGCATTTCGTTTATCAGTCGATTACATGAAACATTCGGTTATATAGGTTAAGGGCATAGCGACGAAACAATGAAATGAACGACGATCATATGGGAGCAATCAATCGTTCATTTCATTATTTTGTCGCTATGTTGTAAACACATCCACACATACATAACAGCCATGAGCCTGACCAAAAGGTACTGTGGCTCAGGCCGCCGCTCACCTCATCAGTGACGTAGAATATCCTGGAAGAAAACGCTACTAAGAAGTTTGAAAATTAATAAAAGGAGTCTGAGCGGAAGAACGAGAAATGGTATGGATGCAGGGAGATCACTGACTGTGACATATCGTCATCTCGGATAGCGTCTCTAACCAGCGGTTTGAGTGATCACGAAGACCCCATCCAGGCAGGCGACACCTACCCACTTTGCTCAATGAAGCACTCAAGGTCTTCATACTTCGTGAAGATGTTGTTGATTGACCACCACGCGGTTTCACCCAACTGTAGGTGGCCACAGTAAAGAATGCCCGGTACGGTAAACGCTCAGATGGCATACAGAGTACGTGACCCAACCATCGCAAGCTGTGCACCGTGATTAATTGACCAATTGGTCGCGCATCCCGAGCGTTCCTGAATACGCGCCGGCGAACGGCCACATTGTTCACGCGATTAGTCCACTTAATATAGGCCAACTAGCGGAGACAACGATGGTCAAACACAGCAAGTCTGTTGATATGTTCTTTGTGAACA
>LUCH01006749.1:7096-30176 GCA_013368495.1 Paragonimus heterotremus
GCGCACTTTTCTTCGCATAGACAATATAGCGTTTCAAACGCCTTACGGGGTTTCACACAAGACTGCTTCTTGGGTATGCTCATCATGTTGTATATACCGGCCCAAAGAAAGACATATTAGCTGCTGAGAGTGTCCAGTATGCGACTGTCAAGCTAGTTACGGTCCTAAGAAATGCGGTGTACTTGTCTCGACTTGAAATTCTCGATTTGTATCTGCTTCAATTTCAGCGACTTTGCGGTGATTTCATTTTCGCATACTCCATCTTTAGAGTGAGTCCCATTTAGCAGTTATTTACCGCAGCGGCTAATGACGACCGGGGAGGACACATCAGCAAGTTTTCAAGCTTCTTTCGTGGAACTTCTTTGGGCAAAACATCCTTTCTCACAATGTAAACTACCATTAAAACGGCCTTCCTCATATGGCCTTTAGCAGCGCTTTTTGAGATTGCTCCGAAACATTGCTTAGCATTCTACTGCCTAAAAACCCACTAGGTAAGTAAGCTTACTTTGTTGTTGTTACTTGCCGTAATCCCAACTGCGGTTCTGTACCCTGCTTTCAACTTTCGCCCCCCAGACCAACGGGCGCCTAGCCGATACTGAGAAAGAAAAACCGACTGGCTTCGGGAAGCAGGTGTTTCTGCCTGGAACCCGTGTACCCCTCGGTGAATCACTAAAAGTATCCATTTGCCTGAAAGGTTGCGCCGGCAATCTTTCAGCAGCTCATGGATGCTATACTGACCGGCGTTCCCGGTGCGACCACCCATTTGGGTGACATCTTTGTGGCCGGGGCCGATGAAACAAAATTGACGGACTGTTCGGGCTCAGCTTTCGGAGAAGTAGCCAATCACATGTTCCGAGTTCGTCGGAAAACGTGTAATTCCTTCGTGCACTCAATCAATTGCCTGATTCTCATAACCAATTTAAGTGGCCGCCGCCAAGGTCGCAACAACAAAGAGGCTGTTGTTGATATGCCACAACCGTCAGACGTATCTACCCTACGTTCATTCTTGGGTCTCGTGCGCCACTACAAAGCAATTATGCCAGCCATGCACCTTGTCTGAGCACTCTTGAACCAAATGGCGATAAAGGACGTCTCTTGGACCTGGCCCACCGAATTCCAAGGCTCAATCGTGGAGGTGAAGACCATGAACGACACCGACGACTCGCTGACTTATTTTGATCCTACTTGCAAAACTGTGTGCGCATCTGACTTCTCAGGTTATGAAGTACAGGCAGCCTTCCCACATATCTACCCTTGTGACCCCAAAATGCAGCCACTCATACTGCTCTCTCTTTAACACTAACGGAACAGTACTACAGACAGATTACAAAAGAAGAGCTTGTTGTTGTTTTCGCAGTAAAGCGTTTTCACAAGATGCTGTTTGGTCGGCACCCCATTCTACTCACCGACCACCAACTTCTACTCACTGTTTTTGGATCACAGAAGGGCATTGCCATTACATGACCAACCGCCTTCAACGATGAGCAATGGCTGTGCTCAACTACTGCCTCGATATCACGTGTACCTCATCGGCGAGCACCAAACAGGCAGGTGCATTTTCCCGCTGGATTGATTCGCGGGCGCTAGATCCAGAACAGGCTGTGATTGCTGCAGTGTCCATCAAGGCGTAAATGAAACACGATTTTTTGGGCGGGCAATCCAATTGCCCCTGGTCTTCATTCGACCTACTGTTACTGTTCCAGTATCGAGGGCGACAAATTTGGAGAGCAGGTTCAATCAACGGCATGGCGTCAAACACCAACACGCCAATGGCGATTGAACTGTCTAGGCGCGGGGTCACCTCAGCGATTTTGTCAAACGTTCCATAACTCCAATTTTCTGAAAGTCGGAAAACGTTATTTTTCAGGTCCAAGTTAGAAGAGACGTCTGGACAGGCCACACCAACCAGCTTCAGTCAACAAATATCACCAAACAATCGCCGGGCCAGTTGGAAGCACTTTTGGAGATCCTGATAAGTACGGTTGGCCTCCCTCAGCCGGAATACGCAACAGCATCCAGCAACAGGCAAAGCCCGGCCAGGTCGACTGATTGAGCAAAACGGACACTGATAACTGTGCAGACTAATCCCCTACAACCCTAAGTTCAGTTCAGTTAAGCCTCCATCAAGAAACGACCGCGGCTAGAATTTGCCCAGTTCCTTGCACCAATGAGCCTCCGAGGGCGTCCCATATCGTAACGATAATGAAAAGCGATTCTTTACTTTGGTGAGTTGTACTGAGGGCTACCAGATAAAAGATGAGAGTTTCAAGCTATTAGTGCCACCAGAACACAAGTTCGTAGCCACCACCGATATGCACATGTTAATCTCCCCACTGGAAAGATGTAAGACAAGAGTTATGTGTGAGGCCATTGTGAGTTTTTTTCGTGCGGTGTGTGCTTTCGGGTACTAAGTCTAACTGTGTAAATAAATAAAGAAACCAATAAAAACGATGAATAAGGTTTGAAAAATAGATAATAATGGCAAATAGAGATGAAAAGTTGGCTAACTACGGAAATGAATGTACCAGAGAATCTCACCCAAACTAAACTCTCACAACATCAATATCCTCAAAAAGTGGCGTTAGGGCTGGGGTGAACCTGACCCAAGGGACACGATTTTGCTATCGCAATTCAGATGCCTCAAGGCGTTGCTAAGATATTGATCGGAGTGGGATTCAAATGTTTTTCCGTTCACCAACTTGGCCAAAAGGTCAATCAGTTCTATGAATACAGACTAACTCAGCATGTAAGTTCTCTGTATCCGGAGTCTTCTATATTCCTGTTCCCACTGATCTCCGCAATTCGCATATTGCAACCAATCAGAATTGGTCACTGTTCACGTCATTCGTTCAGCATCGTTCGTATCGATTGGTCGCGTTTGTGTTCGGTAGGGCTCGCTCATAACAATTTTGTGTTACTCAAGGTGAACGGACAGCTTCCCAACCCTGTGTTATTCACTAGATCGACCGGACAGTGCGCAATTTGCACGATCCGTAAAGCCGCTAAGCAAACTGCTGTGCACAAAGGTTGTCACTGCGAGCTTCCTCGTAATTACTGTTCATTCTAGCAAATAATGAGCGCTGGAAGAACCTGCCCATCCTTAAGTCATTCATCTGCCAAAAGCTTTCTTCTCAACGCATAACATGACTCCCGCATTGGACACTCAAGTGTAACGGGCCCAAAATTGGCCACTGATGACTGGCACGGTCAGCCGACTGCATCACACTGCATCCAAACCCAAGTTTTCCGAAGCATTCCATCCACTAAAACATGCCGCTCTGCTGGATAAATTACCCAACAGCATTGCACTTTGACGGCTCACCCTAACCCTTCCGGACGTTGTTATTGTGTTTCGACCGATTCTTGCTTCTCGGACACGCACAACGACAACGATGAAGTTCCCAACAGCCTGACGTGCACGGATTCTGAGAATCCAACGGCTTCACAACTAAACAACCCAGTGATTCTCATGGATTTAATCAAACGTGTTTGTGGCGGCACATTTTGTCGGAAAGGTCACACCCCAGCTCAACATGCTTACGTTCTCGCCAACAAGGAATTGATGGTCAACAACCGTGAAACAACAGTATCTCTGTGATTAAATGACAACACCGTCACCGCGTTTGGCCGTTTCTGCAGTATGGAATTCGCTTGCCTGGCCGGCCAGTGTAACCGAAATTTCAATCGAACCAATGCAGATTGCATCAGACCTCGTACCTCTTCCCCAACTTAGAAAGGCGCTCACTCATCCTGCTCTGTCGATAACCTATGCCCAAAACTTTCTGGTGCCATCACCGTAACTGTTGAAAATAGCCCATGCTCGTCTACCACCATGCCCTGAAAAAGGTTCCTAACAGCTTTGCTCTTGTACAGCCAAACTGATTCATAGTAGGAAGGAAAATGGCGTTTTAAGATGGACAGTACTGTAGCCGATCCGGAATCCTACGCCAGCATTTGAGATCGATGCATAATCCGTATTCCGGACGAATGCTTTTGCACCCGGCAGCGGTTTTCAGGTTGATTTGTCTTTGACCCCAGAGGCATGCTCCGCTTCGTATCTTTCGTTAGAAAAACAAAAGCAGATATACCTCAGCTGAGGGGTCCCTCAGGTCCTGCCAACACCCAAGCTAAATCCGCTAATGTTCTGGCTGACTACTATGGTAGACTTTTTCCAGTATTTTTGCACTGCTCAGCGTTGTCACAAACATCGTTTGCCTTAACGCTGTATGCAGAGCTGACACGTCCGCATTGAATGTAGCAGCCGAGTATAGCCTCCGAGCATGCCCGCTACGGTTACACGGTTGTCCGCTCGGTGCCCCCTCCACCCTGTGGCATGCTTTCCCCTGTTCCCCTCCTGCCAACCCTCTTCATCTTGTGGACCAATTATGTGTGCCATCACTCGGTTGGTTCGCATTGGTTCGCGCCCCATAATAAATATGCGTTATAATTCAGAAGAATGCTTTTCCCCCAACCTGGAGCGTCAGCCTGAATACTGTTGATCTTCTGATATTGTTCCCGGAGCATATTGGTAGCGTCGTGCCTCCACGACAATTCTAAAATTCAGATATGGCTGACGCGGAAGCTGAACGGTTAGAATCTCGATCCGGCTCATTGAACTGGGTCAGACCAATCAAACCCGTTTTTGGTGAGCAATAGAAACGCGTTTATGCAGGCGTCCAAGGGGTACAGATTTCACGTTTAGCGCCTCTTTTCCTTCAGTACGCCACCATATGCACATCCTGCAGCCGTGTGAACTCCACGTCACTGTTCACTAGCACTACCTGCGCCAGTAGCCCATTCCGGCTTTTGACAACCCGTCCAGACAGACAAAGTACAGAGTGGGGCCTTTTTTCGCTGCTCGAGAAGAGTGAGAGGATGACCCAAGAATCTGCTCCCATCTGAGGGGGAAAAATCTGGTTTGAGCTTCCCACTCATGTCACCTCGCGAAATACGGCGTATCACAGTAAGGCCAACGCGGGGTCACCGGTAACTGCGGGGGTATAATTTCAGATGGTCTAGCGGCTGGCTATAAGCGGTGCTTCTCATCCCAACAACCATATGAGCAGCAGCCCCCTGTATTTTTCAAGCTGAAACACCTTTAGTGGTATACAAGTGAACACTGTAACTTAACCGTACTGCGGTCCGGAACAAAGAGGAGATGAGAAGAGTAAACAAAGGGCCCCCTTAGATCGACGGATAGCCCGAAACAATCTTCTGGCTTTCGCACGGGCCTGCGTAATTTCAGTATGTGTTTCGAGGGTGCCAGACGCTAAACCTCTGGGTCTCGTTTGCTAGTACGCCGCGTCAACTGGTGCTCGCCAACGTAAAGCGTTCTAACATCCCTGAAATTTCTCAGGTGCACAAAAAAGCATTTCCTGGAGCTTAGAAGCGGACCCCATTAAGTAATCCATCTTGATATCGTGCTCAATTCTCGTTGCAGTGCTTCGCTATTCTCCTCTGGAGAGATGTTCTTCCATATTTTCATGTCCCCAGCGAAGACGGTGCAAAAGACTGCAGCTGGTCTAGCCGATCTTTGACGAAAATCAAAAACAAGGGCTGGACGCTGACCCCCCCTGGAACACCACTTTGGTCAGGCAGCCACCCAATAAGTGCTAGTTGACTCTGACGACGAATGGCCGGCCATGGAGGAAGTATGCTCTCTTGTCCATCACAAGCGAGCTGACAGCGTGCAATGTTAGGTCGGTGAACGAAGAGTTATGTGGAACTATATCGAAAGCCTTGCTGAAGTCAAGAAACACCGCGCCCATAGTCCTTCCTTCAGTTCTTGCCTCCAAACATCTCTCTGACATGCGTGTTTGTCAGGCAAGATCACCGTCGTCGAAATTCAGACTGCCTCTCACCGAAGACCATGAGTCTGTCTTAATGATACCGAAAACAATGGGTTGTCAGCCGCCCCTTTACTCTGTCTAGTACGCAAGTTGAAGTTACCGGCATGCGGTCGACAGCCTCTAACCGTCTTTCTCTTGCACATGAGTATAACCACTGCTTGTTTCCATCTCTCTAGCAGCTTCTCTTCCTTCAGAGATTGCCGTCCGTCAGAGGCATGAATAATTCCGCCGCCAACTCACGTAGTAACAATAAGTGAATTCTATTTCGTTCCCGAGATTTGTTGACATCGGCTCGCCTTCCACTATGTCAACAGCGAACAGTATTTCGACGTGACAACCAACCTGGCGGATCAAGCCAGACAGCGCACATGAATGCTAGTCGTAGAACGTGAATTCCCGAGCTGTCGTGTTCGGGAAAATTATTTTCCTGGTGTAAATCGTTTTAATGGCTCGGTAGCTGATGCAGAAATTGAAATGATCGAAATCTGCGTCATGGCCTTATATCTGTTTGTTTTGGCTGACCATTAATTGAAAACCAATTTCTCGTAATTAATTTTCGAAAACTGGTATGGCTGCTGTTGTTGTTATCGACTGCGTGGGTGAATGTTATCACAAGAATGCTTGGGTTATTTTCAGTACACTTTCATTTTTGTCATTTGTTTTTTATTTCACTCCCAGTTGTTTATTTTTTATTTGTAGGAAATGGGTTATATTATCATTTTCAAGGCGATGTTTGAGGATCGCGAATTTTGCACCTTCTCACATTTTCATAAATGTCTTCAGATGTACATGGACGAGGTGGGCGTTATCTATGTTCGTGAGACGAGCCGTAGGTCGAAAACTGCCGTGAAGTGCGATAAGGTAAGATGACGTGGTTTCCTGAAAACCGCGCAGATTTATTATCGTTGTACAAGTACAAGAGACATAGGAGTGTATACAAGGGTGTGCGACGTGTCTATTGGGTTAACTGTGGTTAGTTTTAACGAACCAGTTCTCGCGACACATGTTGCAGATCACGATTTCATGTGGTCCGACGAGATGCGTGTCTGGTTGTGAGCTCTTTCGAGCTGGAGCACAACCACCCTAGCAGTCGTCTGCTATCTGAGTCCCATCCTACGGACCGTGGACTAACCATTAGTGAACTAAACGAATGCAGGAGTCTGCTCCAGTACAATACACCGACTGCCGACATCAAGCAGTTTGTAGCAGGTGTTTACGGGAAGTTTATCACAACCACTGACGTTGAAAGCATCCGCCGCAGACTAAAACTTGCAATGTCAATTGAGTTTGTTACGTAAGGTTGATCACTGTTGGTTGGAGAACCTTGATGAGGTGCTGTCGGTGATTAGCGCTATAGGTGTAGTGCGCGCTCTGAGGGATGTAGGCAACCGATACACGCATATCTGCTTCGCCCAGCGAATGCAGATTGAACTATTCCGACGTTTTCCACATGTTGTGAATGTGGATGCAACTCACGGGACAAACAGGCACAAGCATGTCATTGCATATTTACTCATACTTTTGAAGTTGGAAGTTATACTATTTCCTAGTGACAGACGGTATGGTGCACGGCCGACCCGTGATGTACGGGTACGTTCGTAGTGAGAAGCATGCTTCACTACCTAGACTTTTCGAAATTCTTCGGAAGATGATGGGCGGGCAGATCGCGGCGAAAACGTTTGTCATGGATAAGATGGCTACGCAGATGAGGACAGCGCATGTAGTGTTCGGCTGCAAAATCCTGCTGTGTTACTTTGCTGTACGCGATGCCGTGCGTAATCATGTAAGTGGGCAAAATTCGTCCGTCATATTTGTTGTAAGGCAATCTCTTTTCGCAGTCGTTTTCCCTTCCACTGAATGGCTACAGCGGACAATGAGGGAGAGTAAGCGGCACTGTTACGCCGTTGGCCGTAGGTTTAAACGTAATCTGCGCATCATCGGCCGAACGGATAAGGATGTTATGAATTAAGTGCCGTTTAATTGGCTGCATATCAAGCTGAAGTGGGCCATCCATGCTCAAAGCGATGTTGTCCACTTCGGCAGTCGACCGAGTAATAGGCTGGAGAACGCGAACGGGCGGTTGAAGAAGAGAACGCACCCAAGAGACTTCCTAGCCGTGGCCATTCAGCAAATATGGGTCCACAGTGAGTAGATGCTACAGGAGTATGAAATACAAACGACCTATGGGTGCGACCGTCGTGAGGTCGTGGAGGTAGACTGGTACGTGAAGAAGATTCTTCACAGAATGGCCACATTCACAAGTCACCTCGTCAAAAAACATCAGAAGGGACGGGCTTCACGACTCCCTTTCGAAACAGTGTCTGACTGCAAGGTAAGCACTTCTCTAGCGATCACTTTGAACATTGCAGTTTCAAGCGCAACAAGATAGCGGCGCTTCTGTCGTCCATAACGTACACGGAACATGTGAGTGCACTTTTTTCCATATAATGTGGCTTCCATGCATTCACATTCTGTCGGTGTTTCGTAAACATCTCTACCCATACGGTAAGGTGTTTTGTAGTGTTCATTTTTCCTTTATAGAGGTGAGGTCCCCATTCATGAGCGGTGGATTGCAGAGTACAATTTGCCAATTCAGCGGTTGTTAGGCCGGCAGCTTCGGCTGCTTGCTGCAGCCAATTTCAACCGCCACTATAAAGCGCTTAATCGTCTACTCGAAAAACTGCATGACGTGCAACAGCCACACGGTGGTGGCTTGCTTGAACACCATCATCACTTTTGCCAGTAAGATAGTGCAGCGTGCTAATACTGGCTTACCTTTACACGACTTACCGATGGGTTTAACTACAAGTGGTATGCAAACGAGGTGGGCGAAGAAGCCTACATCAGCACTGCCATATGGACACTGCGGCAACCCGGTACAAAAAAACGGTTATTGCTGTGATATCGATCAGCTGATTTTTCACTCCAAATGTATCCAAATGGCACACATAAACGATTGTCCAATCTGTGGCAATCAGCTTCAACCTCAGTCGCCTGGTAAGTGCACGTTTCGAATCCCTATTCTTGTCAGTTCCATCTACTTCAGCCGTTGTTTGCACTTCCCCAGTGATAATGGAATGCACACACCACTCGCCACGGATGTTCACTTAGACCGGTCCGCTGACAGTGTGACGCTTTCACACGGGCCGAGGAAAGTGCGAATCAACATCACCTAGAGCGACTATCCTGTTGGTATAATTGCAGAAAGTAAGTCCCTTCTTACATGCGCTCGCAAATTTCTTGCGATGAACGACATGATGATGAAGACTTCATGTGACACACGGTTTCAATCATCCGGGAGGACACCTGTAACATATGAAAACAGAAACTACATTTTGTGCTGGTGAAAAGCGGAGGTAGTATGTACATTCCTCCACAATTATCAAACACATAATTCAAGATTCTATCCTCGTGATTCTGACCCTAGTAACTTCACTCGTCCACCTATGTGTTTTGGCACAGGGAACGGTTTGGTGTAACTCGTAAGGTAGGACGAATGGACGGAGCAGTTATAAATGTCTGATCGTTAAGTACAGTTCGGCATAGCTCGTAAGGTAGGGCAACAACAAAGCATCAATATACTTGAGAAGTTGTGAGTTGTAAGCGTTCATCAAGATCTTAAACGAAGATGCGATGCTGACACTGTGACCTGTAGTCGATAAGTGCCTAGCAATGGATGAAGCGGCGTTTCGTCCTCTCTCAGTGTCACTCATTGGCGGGTTAGACATTGCAACTCTCAACCGGCTTGGGATGTGCTTCTTGACCCTTGTTTCAAGCATCCTTTCTGCTCTACCAATGTACGTGTTTTCGCAACTGCAGCAAAACTGATGGATGCAATGACTGGTAGTAAACATAGGGGTTTGCTTTTCGATCGGGGGTAGAGGTAACCCAGTGGTTTGTGACAGCAGGACAAGCTTTGCTGCATTATGACCCCGTTTTAGCGCGGCGCTGATCGTTTTAACAAAGAGGTTCAACAGACTATCTCCTTTGAAGAGGAGTTTGATGTAAACACCCTTTTTAGGGACGTCCAAAGTTGCTGTTTTTTTGCAGGAGTAAATTTGCTCAACGTCAGAATAAAACGCTCGGGGAAATTGATAGCAGAAAGCGTTTCATGCAGCACTGTTTGTTCGGCTCGTAATCTGTCTCAGTAGCACATCCTCGATGCTCGGTAAAACTGTCTGCGTACTAAAGATCTTTTTTATGCAACGGGAGCATAACTCACAAAATTCATGTATTGTCCCGTCCATGTTGGCTTATGGTAAACAGAACGTTTCACAGAACCGTCGGAACGGCGCCTAACCAGAAAGTCCAAGAAGGGCAAACCACTCTCACCCTCGTACTCAACTGTGAGTGACAGATTTGGGTGGACAGAGTTAAACGCTCGACTCGTTATCTCCAGCTGACTTAACCTATGATCAACGTTTCAGCATGTCACATGCAATCATGCTAGTAGTTGCTCCGTCCAGTTCACTCAAGCTATGATCAACGCCTGGCCAAGTAGTATGCGTTCACACAAGCAACTACTTCATCCAGTCCGCTTAAGCTATGATCAACGTCTAAGCATGTCACATGTATTCATGCTAGCTACTGCTCCGTCCAGTTGACTTAGGTTATGATCAGCGCCTAGATATGTGGTATGCGTTCACGCTAGTAGCTGCTCCGTCTAGTTCACTCAAGTTATTATCAAGTTTGATAAGCAGAAATCGGGAGAATTCAGAATATACGTGTATTCAAACCGTTTGGCATTAGTGGTGATGAGCTCCTTAAGTTATGACCGAAAATGGTGTAACGCATTGGCAGCCGTCAGTGAATTCTGCAGCCGAGGAAAGCATAGACTAACTGTCATCGGAATCATAATCGTCCAGGATATGAAGATAGAAGGGTTGTAGCCGAAGTGGTAGAAGCGGGAATCAATGTCTTCGGATAAATAACGAATATCAAATTTGGTCATTATCTGTCAGATAAATGAGCATTGACTCGCGTACACGTGGCAAGCTATGTTCAAGAATAGTCAAAAGGCAATAAGCCCAACAATACGCACGTTTTTACTGACAGAGTGGGACGTGTTATTCATGTTTACACTATACCGTAGGTAGAAACAAACAGGTGAAAACGTAAACCATTTTCAACTGGAAATACTACAAAGAAACCAAGCTGAACACATAATTCAGGTGAATAATTAAGCGGCGACCTTGACGGCATAGCTTTAATTACGAATTACTGTGATATTTTGTGTACAATGCAATGTAAACGCAACGCAGTCGAGGATTACAAAATCAATCATATCCACGAAAATCACAAGGAATTTGAGCGTTTCTGCCAAAAAGGCTATGTATTCCACCAAGAAAATTCCGACGTAAGCGTTTCCAAGACGTACAATCGATGAGGAAATTCAACAGGAAGTTTTTGTCGAAAAAATGTCGACACATTTTTTCCAACAAAAAAGCAAATGTAGACCATTCTTAGGTGTAGATGATTTTTCTCATTGCAACGCAACTGTTATACTCGATAAGGTATGTATATTTGTTGTGTAATATGCGTTATAATACTTCATGAAGAATTTGAAAAATCTCTTTTAGCGCCTAAATGGCCGTTTTCAACTCGCTTCGTCCCCGGCGAACTACAAAATTGCCGTTACAAATATCGTAGTCTTCCCAGCTAGCAGTTTTCTTGATGTCAATTTTTCAGCAGATCGCCTTGCTTCCATTTCAGAGTATTTCCTGATTTCTTTGAAAAGTTAACAAAAGTGATATCAACGAATAATGAAGCGTGGTGAATTGTCCTACGTTGAAGTAGGTTATAGTCGTCTCACACGTTTGTAGTATTATAAAAAGCCTCGTACTCATGTTTCAACAACAGTTCGATTGTCGAAATTATATTCACACTTTCCTGCTTAATCACGCCGAAATCTAAATAAAAGCATGTGTTTCCACTTCTATAACGTCGAGTTTCCTAATAGTTTACCTTCACATTTCCGAAATAACGTAGAATGCAACTCTGCGTTTTTTTTCGTTAATCCTTATGCCATTAAACAACCGCACATTTCTTGTTTACGTCTTCGGAAGATTGAAACAAAGAAATCTCTAGGGTACAGATTTTCAAGGTTTTAGTTTCTGCAACATACCACACATTTTCAACAACTTTAATGGCTACGAATTATTTTTTAACCAAAAAATAACGGAGATATTCACGTTCTGCCGATTACGCGCAGCGACTGCGCATTATCCTTGAAACGGACCGGGGATTAGTGCTGAGATATTTGCTGGGCTTTGTCTAAACCCTCGGAAACGTCGTTCTCATCCTTACCCGATAGACCGAGAGCTCTGCCTTGGTTATGACACGTCGTCAGTCTCTTCGGTGGTTCTGCCGATCCTGCAGCCAGCCTTCTTCCATGCTATTAACATCCTCTCAGTTTTATGACATTCATTTCGTGTTTACAGTTAGGCATCGTAACGGTCATGACCATCCCAGCGTCTCATCCGCTGCCAACATCTGCTTCCGAGGGTGGCAGTCAAGTCGACGTCCAACCAACCAGGCCCTTTAGCATGGCAACGACTAAGAAACATCAGTGTGAACCGTTCCCTTGTTTTTTCGAGTGGAATCCTCCGGAAACTCCGTCGAACCTGGGTGGGTGTTGCCTGTAGTTCACCTAGTGTTCACAACATGTCAAACAGCACACAGACATTTCTCCCTATATGAGGCAAAATATCTCAACTGTTGATGCTGGAAACTAGTGTGGAGAAAACCGAATTCAACTTGAAGCAACCTTCGACCCGCCACCCTGTGGGAGTCTGCATGTGTTGGTACAAGAACAGCTGGTCGACGACCAGCCAGAGCAGCAACTCAGAAAAAAGATCTCAACCACTAATACAAGCCCGCGTCCCCCAGCCAATGTCAGTTGCACTAAAGTCTCCAAGAACCAGGTAGTGGTCAGTTTTTCCAAAACTCTTTAGGTCGTCTAGCAGTTTAGGTAGAAAAAACAAGCAGAACAACCTACGACACCTAGCACAGTAAGGTTGTTTGGTGTTATCTTTACCTTACACCACAATTCCTCATACGTACTGTCAGCTTCTGCTCTGACTAGCAGAGGAGTAACGGAAAGACTATCGTGGATAAGAATCCTTACTCCCCATCTGTCTACCGACCGCAGAAGCCAGAATAGTCCGCGCAAAAGCGGGTGCATCCAGAAAGGAAGATCTTGGCGTCTATCGCTTCCCCTGAAAAACGTCTCTACAGGAGCCAATACTGAAGTTATCGTTTCTGACTCGCTCTTGTACGTTGTACCTCTTCCCAAGAGACTCCGAATGTTTGAGTATACCCCTATCGTCCGATCTAAGCTTGCATGGCTGTCTCTGGAGGGAAGAAGGGCGGATAGTATCACCAAGACCCTCATTACTCCCCCTTGTTCAAGAGGTCCAAGAAGTCTCCATCGAACCTGAGACCTCTTCCACCTTACCCAAAAATCTCGGGTGAACTGGCTACAATCATCTTTTACTCCCTTATCAGGCAAAGTCCTTAAGACTGCCTTCAAGTGTTCACATTCTTATGGGGCCAGATCCTTTACTATGAACACGTCCGCATAACGTGCTTTTGAAAACCGCTGCAGGTGCATGCGAGCTTCTGATATAGTTCGCAAAACTTGTTTAAACGGCCTCCCTAACGCACTCATGTCGTCCACCTTTTGGCCAAGACGAGTCGCCGTCCCGATAGTAACTGCTGCAACTAGATCTTTTTCCCTCCATTGTGAGCTACTTACATAGCATGCCATTAAAAGCAGAAGCATGTTGATCCAGCCGTGATTGGAAGGTCCGGGTGGTAGCTTCAGAAAGGTTGAATGTTAACACGCACTACCAGCCTGTTGGGAGTACTTCCCTAATTCTTGGTCGAGCACCCCCACTAAGCATCTATGGCGGATTCTACGTGACAACTTAAGATATCCCTAACCTCCGCAACTTCCTGCTTCGTGGTGGGTGCGACTGTCTTTGATTTCACTTTGAGATGACATCTATCTCCAGTATTCCTCTTACGCGGCGCGGCTGGGCCAACAAGAATCCCCACAACTATCTCCACTGGGACTCTCGCAACCGCATCCCCCAAGACCTTTGCAACTGCATCAGCGAATGTCCGTCTACAAACTGCTGGGGCACTCCTACACAGCAGCAGCACAACGATCGCGTATGCCGGTGCGATGCACAGCTTTCAGTACGATAGAGCACATGTAACAATTGCCCCACTTTTAGAGGGACACTCTTGAGTAGGACTCAGTCTGATACCTACAGGTCAACATATTTGGCAACGAAATATAAACCTACCAAAACGGTTTCTTTTGAGACAGTCGCATAGTTCGTCGGTTAATGAAGCGCAGACATGATGTGACCATTCGTCGTCAATTTCGCAGCAGGAAATCTGAGCTCGGCTTCATACGCTTCTCTCACATTTTGGGCACGGGCCGTCGGATTATTATATATAATCCTAAGTAGTTCTTAGTGAAAAAGTAGGGTGCTCCATGTGTGCCAAAGTGGACCATGTACGTCATTAAGGAGTGTAGAAACCCCGCAACTGACGTCCCGGCTAGGCTGCAGGCACAAGACAGAGCGACGTGGTCAATCAATGACGTACGATTTACAGACCACTGGGCGAACGTAAAATGCGTAGAAATTAGAGAGAAAGCCATAAAAAGCGTGATTTCACAACGAGGAACCAACCAGAAAAATTAAATCAGTCTCAGAGGCGAGGGCGAATCAAACAACGCGTCTGAGTGGTTCAAATAGTGAAAAATGAACGTGATTAAATTGAGTTTATGCGGTTGAAAGTTGCAAACAGTTGAAACTTCAACAATCGATTAGTGAACTGAAATACTTTCACCGTACTCAGACACTTTCTGAATTTCTAGTCATGCCATAGTTCGAAATGTCCCAGTATACCTTTTTGCTTTGACTTCTATCCAAACTTTATGTTTGGATTTCTAGCTTTGTTTCCAGATGGTGGACACTCCTTTCCGTCACTCAGCCTACCAGACCCGGTCTTAATTATGCCTGCACGCCTCTTCAGTGCCTTCGTTTGGAGCAAGTCCGGTAATTTACGTTTATCACCAAGTAAGTATTACCTGGTCCGTTTGTGGTTATAATGACGATTTGGCGCCACCACACTCCAACGTGGGCTTGTATATTTGTTTATGCGTGTTCCGGTGGGCCGGATAAACGTCTTATTCTCCCTGCTAAACGTCCGGGTTACGGAAGCCAGACAGGAAGGAAGATAGTTAAAAACTGCCCGATCACATGAAATAATTGTGAATGCACAGTGCTTGGTTGCTCTGATCGTCAGCGCGCTGTTGTGTGCCAAACCCTGTTGCGGACGGTTAGGTTGCGCGATTCAACTAATTGATGGATCGCTTCGTTTAAACTATTGCCCCGCCTGCCAAATATGGGGACGTTGCGGCTGCGGCGACTCCTCTAACTTACTGATGGGCTTTGCCATCAGGTAATCAGAGAATGAGGAGTTGGCACTCCTCACAATGGCTAATGCTGCGGCGTACCTCCACCGTTCAGGCGTGAGCCTAGCAGTTGTGAATTAACTGTTGACGGTAAAAGGGGGGATGCAGCCGCGTACGTTCCTCAGGATATGCGCTGGGCGCTGTAGTTATTTGACATGGTGATGCTCTTGTGCAATTGTCACTTGTATGGCTGCACTGTCTTCTATGCTCATGGTCCTTGTCTCCATGGTTTTCACGACGATAACGAATTGTCGGAGGAACAAGGTGCTGGCCATTGTCGTCTTGTTCGCAAACCAACCGAAACACAGTGGCAAACCTACTCTACTATCACATACGACAATGAAAACGAGCAAGTGTTTCGCTTCTGACAAATCTTATACATTGCATCCGTTCAGATAACCTCGGGATAGCGCCAACACAGTTTTATCCGTTCATTATTAATAAACATAAAATGTGTTAGACGATTTTTATCATCTGCTTTAAAACTTTCACTTACTGGTTGTATTCAACTGAGCATGCCGACAACCTATGTAGCCAACCGTTTTCATTGTCCCGAACAGTTGGGTGCGTGGATTACACACATCCGTAGTCGTTCTCCTCTCGTCAAAATGATGACGGATGTTTTGTGTGATCTTGTAGGGGAAAATGCCACTGAGGAGCCGGAGCCGAATTTCGTGGACATCTTCAATATTTCAGTATATTGTACATATTTTCATATTTTTCTTTGTCTTCATATACAGTTTGAATGGAGTTTGCACGCAAGCGTGCACTTTTATCGCTTACACCTTCGGCGCGGAATGAATAGTCTGCTTGATGGCCACATAGTTATCGTCAGGACCTAAGGTCACGGAAGACTCGACAGCGTTCGAAATAGCTGCAGACGGGAACTCTGTGAACTGATAAGAAATGACCCTTCAGAAAGTTCACGCGGACAAAGTCTTCCTATTCAAGCACACGCGTCGACTGAGAGGGAACAAACCTTCAGCACTTTCTTTGAGAATGCCCCACAGGGTGACCTCATCTAACCCCCTAGTTGTGGCCGAGCTATTAAGATAGTACCTATCAGCAATATACAACAGTGCATCGTGGAACTGACACTATATTCCACTGCCAACCCCCTGGGAACCACGGGTTATTTGTTAGTTATCTACATCAGATATCAAAGATCTTTTGTTTACCGATGAGTAATAGAGGAGTTTGGCTTTCATGTAGATTGAACATCATCCACAATCGATCCCAGCTTCCGCTTAAGGGTTGTTTGTTTGAAGGATAGTTCATACAGTGCTGTGGGTCCTGACATGATCCACCCCAGGATTCTCAGAGAAGCAGCTGCCAGTCTGACAGAATCCGCACATAAAAACTGTCCAGACCGATACTATGGACTGGCACTCTCCCTACTGCATGGAACGAAGCCATGTCCACGTCCATCTCCAAAGCGAGTGATCGAAACTCTCCAGCTAGCCATCGGCCAATCAGCCTTATTAACGTCCGTGCAAGATAATGCAGTATTGATCGCAACGCGTCATCCTCACTGTTTTTCTCCTGTTTGGCATGGCTTCCTTTCTAACCAGTCTCGCATAACAAATATGCCAACTTCATGGACACTGGTTAAAATAAAAGATGGCCCAATATTGTGCAATCTCTCTTTCGACCTTACAAAGGCCTTGACCGCATACCACACGGTCTTCTCAGACGAACACTGGGAGCTTATGGTATTCAAGGAGAGATTCTTCGCTGTACTGTATTTCCTTGTTGATAATAGCAATTTTAAAGTTACAACCGGTTTAGACCTTTCTTCCCCGTCTCCGATGTCTACGGGAGTTCCTGAAGTGTAAGCGTTAGGTTCTCTTTTGCTTCTTATCTCTACAGCGAACTTCCGAACGATATATCCATCAAACGTTATCTTATATGCTGATGTCCCGAACATTTGAAACACAACCGATATTAGCGCAATAAAAGATGACCGTGCCAACATGTAGCGCTGGTCGGATGGCTGGAGCCCTCCTCTGAACGAGAATAAGTGTGCACGCATGTCGTGTGGTAGGTACCTCGGCAATATCTTCGTGTTTTGAAGCGTTCAGCACAGTAGATTCTTTGGGAATCGATTTGAAAAAGATTTCCACATCCGGCTCACGCCTAAAACGTGCTTAACGTACCGCCACGAGATGACGGAATAAAGAAGGGGTTTGCCGCTCTTAGAGTGGTAAGATGCGCCTTTGCTGCGCACATAATAATAAAACGTTTCAAACATTCCACGAGGTTGATATATGTTACAGTCTGGAACACAAGTTAAACTACGAGCTCTGACACGTAGTCAGCTTAAAGTAAAATGAGAACACATGACGGCAATAGCGCATAGCTTTATCGAACACGGGAGAACGAATCATATTAGCAATGAAGCATAGGTAAGACAAACAGTCAACTAATCGGTTTTGTGAGCAGCACGATTGGATCGTTCGGGGTCAGGGTGACAGAGAGCAGGAAACGCGCGCGGGCAGGCAGGTGACGAGCGGACAACGGCAGGTGCGGGTGCCATATGCTTCCCCCCTCTAACTTAGCCTGGTTTCACCAGCCTGGAATCGCTTCACTGGTTTGCGCGTCCAACATGATCGTTGACAGACCTCTTCATGCACGTGTTGTTCATTATCGGGTTCTGTTCCTCCGCGGAATCCTAGTTTAGGTCATGGTCAGAGGTTGATTCTTTTGGTGGGGTGGACACTAAGCGGAATTGCACGTGGTCTTTGTGTCTTGTGATGGCCCGGCCATCTTGAAGGACGATTTCAGTGGTTCGGGTGTTTTCCGCCCCTATTTTTCCGGGTTTCCAACCTTCTTCATGAGGTAATTTTACATAGGCTGGATCGTTCACATTCAATTCGCGGTCATGTGACCTCCGGTCGTACAGTATTTTCGCTTTTTCCTATCCGTCTTTAATTCTTAAACGAACATTCGGGAAAAGTGAGTTCAACCAAGTACGTAACTTCCGGTTGAAGATCAGCTCAGCTGGACATTCCCCGGTAGTTTCAGTTGGTGTCGTACATTGTGTGAAAAACATTTCCCAGCTTTGTTTTAACTGGTGCCGGAAACTGTTTCTTTACTCTGCTTTTAACTATTTGCACTGAATTTTCCGCTAGCCCGTTGAACGCTAAATGATAATGAGTCCTCTCCACACGTCGGATCGCAATGTTCGTTATGAACTCCCGATATTCTTTGCTGGTAAAGTTGCTGCCATTGTCAAGTACGATAATTTGAGGAATTCCAAATCTGCTGAAACCGTTCCGTTAATACAAAACGTTGATTTACGCTGTGGCGTTTGTCACTGGATAAACTTAAATCCACTTCGAATGAGCATCGATGAATAACAAACACATTTTCCGCTCCTTCAGAAAAAACAGACTGCGTGAACACGCTTCCATGTTTTGTCCGTCCATCTCCAAGGGCTTAGCGGATCAGGAAGAGCATTTCTTCGAATAGTTTGCCAGGTTTGACAGCTACAAATCAGTTGTCCTATATCCTTGTCGAGGTTCGGCCCCCATACAAAATTTCTAGTCAAGGCTTTCTAACGACTGACACCTGAGTGACCGTCGTGTAACTCACTTAGGATATTTCTTCAAAACTCTGGAGGAGTGATGACCCTTGAACCCCAGAGGAAACAAAGCTTCTCCAGGTTAAGTTCCATATGGCGACTGAAATACGGTGCTAGTTGATCAACGCTACCCGTTGGCCGGCCCTGAGGAACAAATCGTTTAACTTTGGACAAGAGGAAATCCTGTTCTGTTCTTCAGCTGATATCTTTACTAGATACTGGATGCTTGCCCAGGTACTGTATCAGATGAATTATTCCAGTGGGCTTCCACGAATTTTCCGGAGTGTCAATGGGTGGCATTCAACTGAGAGCGCCCACAACCTGGTTTGCTTCACCCGGAATATGGGAAATTTTGCAATTATAAGACAGAAGAGGTTGCCAGCGCTGCATTCGCGGCGACGCCATTTGATTGCTTTTTGTTTCTCCACGGGGGGACATCAGGGGCTTATGGCCTGTGTATATATCGGAAGTTCTTCCTCAAGTATACTGGTAAAACATTTTCACAACAAACATGACAGCTAAACCTCCCTTGTCTAACTGTGCGTAGTTCTTTTCAGCTGGGGCTAGACTGCGAGAGGCGAATGCAATTGGCTTTCCAGTTAAATTCTCCACTTTGTGACTCAGAACAGCACCGACACCCATGACGAGACGTCACAGTGAATAGCCATGGGTTTAGTTGGGTCGTAATGAACCAGTAAACTAGATTTGTTCAGTTTCTCCTTTATAGAGTCAAATTCCAATTGTTCCTTAAACGCTTAGTTCCACAGAACTCTCTCTCAGTAAACTGTATGAAAGTGCCAGGATAGTTAAAATTCTCGGGATGAAACGACTATAATAAATAATCATACCAATCAATGATTGTAACTCACGTCTAGGGGACCTGCAGCCTCTAAAATCCGCCTGACTTTTTCCAATATTTGATGTAGTCTGCATCTCTACAACCAAAAACCGAGATACTGTACATCACCGGCTAGGAATGCACACTTGTCCCTAAACTTCAATCCATTTTCTTGTGAACGCTTTACCACCAACTCGAGTGTTTCCAAATGCTTTTTATCCGAACGTCCGGAGATAAGAATATCATCCAGGTAGGCAAACGCCCGGAATGTTTTGCATTATGTTGTCAATAATGCGTTGGGAAACTGCCGGAGCTGAATGGATGCCGAAAGACAGGCGGTTATACTGAAATAATTCTGTGCGCGTACTGATTGTTGTAAATTTCGTTGACTCCGGGTCAATTCTGATTTGTGAATAGGCGTGACTCAAGTCCAATTTGGAAGACCTCACCGCCTCACATTGTAGCATATAAATCCTCTATTTTTGGCAAGCAGTAATGTTCCGTGGTAGAGGCCTGATTCACTGTCAGTTTATAATCTCCACATCTACGAAAGGAACCATCTGCTTCAAGTACTGGAACAATAGAGGTGCTCCACGATGAATGTCGGATAGGAGTGGTTATTCTTTGTGTATGAAGACGTCCGAGATCGGCCTGGACTTTTGCACGGGTGGAGAACGCCAGTGTATGAGCCTTAAAAAATTTAGCCGGGGCATCCTGATCCCTTACAGTAGTGGCCTGGAAATCCTTCAGCCTCCTCATCACATTTTTCCACGGACGAAAATTTCTGCAATAGTACTGCGAGATTCTTGTGGCTGTTCACGAGTCTGAGAGGTAGGAGTAGTTATGGCATGAGTTTAAGTCCATTTCGACCCAACAGATTTGAACTCTTGTCATTCACGATGTACGCAGGCAGATTAAGCGCCTTCGTTCCATGGTTTACTACTACATTGCATGTACCCATAACACTACCTGCCTCTCCTGTATATGATCATATTGTGGCTGTCGCTGGGACCAATGGAAGTGATTTCGGCAGTATGCGCCTGTTGACAAGTGCTAATGAAGCTCTTGTGTCGATTTTTAGACAAACGTTGCTGCCTTCCAATTTCACGTCGAGTGTATGGGCAGATGCCTCTGTAGGAAACGTGGCCAAGTTATGTGAAAACAAGTGGGAAACTGACTCTTCATGATCTCCAATCAATCGTACAGCACGAGTCTTAGGGCGGAAATCGGAAGATTGCGCTTGCTTGAAACGGCATACGCGTGCAATATGGCCATTTTTTCCCCAACTATGAAACGTCAACTATTTGTGACGGCAATCATTCACAACTTCACGTTTTCCACCGCAACCGATAAAACAGTATCGGTGGCCGAAGATGGTTGGTATAAAGTGAGTTTTTGTTATGTTCTGCTGTGTTGTAACTTGATATGCGGTCTACGAGCGCGTAAAACAGACAACGGAATAACGGTTAGTGGAACGATAGATAACGGAACGACGTTCAACGGTTTTGGACGCCGGACCACGAAATATGCAAGATTAATACGAATCTTCCCGACCAACCCAACCGCTTGAGGCTAGCGAACGAACGCAGAGAAAAGACTGACCTCCGGACAGAGCTACATTATGTCACCCAATCCGAAGCCCAGACGGTCACAAACCAGACCACATTTAAAGGGTTTGTGACCAATGAGAAAACAAGGGCAGAAGTGAACCAGACAACGATCCAGACAGTACCTTGACGTCCCAATTAAAAGGACGTGCGTGTGTGCGGGGCGCCAGATATTGGCACAAAGGTTGAGAACGCACGTGATGGGCGAAGTGGCACATGACCGTGTCGACTATGAAGGTCACTACAGTCAGTAGTGAGTTAGGCCACTGCGATGGCAAATAAAACGGTATTTTCAGGGAATTGAGTTCTTCTCCGACATCCTGTTTCCTCGCAATGAAACTTATACGGTCTCAACTTAGTTTCGATCACTTTTCGGACAACAGTCTCTGTCTGTTTCTGGTGTCTTGGACACCCACTATTGAACACTGAATCGCCACAGTTCCTTCAAAATGTGTGGGTGTAACATCATTGTAACGGCAGTCAGCAATGGCTTGTTGGATACGGGCGACAAAGCCACTAACCGTTCCCAGCGGACATTGACGAAGCTGGTGGAGATTCATTCGGGCTGTAAACACGTGTTGGCGTAAACCTACAGGTCACTTAGTGTTGCCAGGGTATCAGGTAAGTGTGTTCTGTCATATACACGATGTGCGTCGAAATGACGTTGACTTTCAGATCCCAGATGCTATCTGAGTAATTTAACTTTTCGCGATTCTGTGAAGCTGATGGCGGGATTCACTTCTATGGGCAGTTCAAGGTAATCCTCAAAAGTTCGCTTCCAGCGCGTCCACACAGATAATGAGGGTTTTGAACTAGCATCTGTCCAAAAACAACCTGGAGGTATGGATGAAATATTCACGATTTTCAGATAATTCTTTAATTTTCGTTTGTCAAATGTTACAGTCCAGAACACAGGTTAAACTACGAGCTCTGCCACGTAGTCAGCTTAGAATAAAATGAGGACACATGACGGCAATAGCGCATAGCTTTGACGAACACGGGAGAATGAATCATATTAGCAATGAAGCATAGGTAAGACGATCAGTCAGCTAATCGTTTGTGTAAGCAACACGATTGGATCGTTTGGGGCCAGGGTGAGAGAGAGCGGGAAGCACACGCGAGTGGACAGGTGACGAGCTGACAACGGCAGGCGCGGATGCCAAAATGTAAAACCGCTACTAGAGTAAGGCAATCAGGCCACGCACACCTGCTAGCGAAAGACATGTCAGCTGTTGAGCGTGTCCTAGTGTCCAAAGGTTTACATTGACCGGATATTATTGGTGGCGCGAACGAACATTAGTTGTGGGAGCGAAGGGTTCTTTGAGCGTATGCATCTGTATTTACCTCGTGCGGCTGCGACTTATTGACCTAGAAATGCCCGGGTACCCCTCAAATCTTTTGTTTGTTCAAGACGGTAGGCTTGCTGTGCGATAAAACTTACGGTCGACAACTACGGCGTCGACAACTAACGCCCACGAACGCACCAGCCGTCAAACCTGTCGACGAGTAATTGAGGTGCCATGCATTTTGATCACCTGGAAGCATCTATCTTTTGAAGGGAATGGTTTGACAATAGATCTGTGATAGGAGAAAACACTGACAGCCATGAAACAGGCTGTAGTGGTCTAATCAGTCAAGTGATAAAAATAACCAAAATATGGTAGTATCAAAGAATAGTCGTAACAGTTGTGGATAAGCCCAAAGATAGAC